>VDFB02047230.1:596914457-597066629 GCA_007258455.2 Sequoia sempervirens | reverse complement strand
GTATCTCTAAGAGAAGTTGGGGGTTATTGCCCCCTTTTCTTTGAATTATATGCATAAGTAGATGCATCAGGCCAATGGATCTCAAGATTCATTCTTTATTCTAGGTTGATATTGGTGGCTACCTCTTAGAGGGAGTATGTAGTAGCATTGCTAATTGTTGCAGTTAGAAGAGTG
This sequence comes from Sequoia sempervirens, assembly GCA_007258455.2. Taxonomy (NCBI): domain Eukaryota; kingdom Viridiplantae; phylum Streptophyta; class Pinopsida; order Cupressales; family Cupressaceae; genus Sequoia; species Sequoia sempervirens. The sequence continues at coordinate 597,066,455 of VDFB02047230.1, read as the reverse complement.
TGTTTTGTCATTGTGCAGTGGTAACTAATTTGGTACAGTTTGGTGTGTGATCCTAAGGGGGAGTATATAGAGTAGTAGAGGAAAGGTGTTGTAGAACAATAGTAAGCAGGTTGTTTGATGTCAAAAGAAGAGAATAAATACAAAAAATTTAGTCCTTTGCAATTGATGTCAAAGGGGGAGAGAGAAACATGTGAAAAAGAACAAGTTATCAGGGAGAGATAAATAAATAAAGAAGACAAGCTAAAAAGGGGAGAAGTAATGTGAAGAGTTGCAGTGTGTTGGCATTTAGAGTTGTTATGTCTTTGATAGTTTTTCACATCATGCATTGCCATCAATGGAAAAGGGGGAGATTTTTTTTTATTAGATAAGCAGTGAAAGGGCCCTAATCCCATGATTACAAAGTGCGAACAACAAATAGAGAAATAGGTTGGGAAGAATAGCATCAGTCCCAACCAAAAAAAACATCAAAATGGTACGCAAGCCAAGTAACCAAAATTGCAACCATAGAACCGTCATCAACATAATAAAAAAAAACCCAAATTAATCCACAAAATAGTGTGCATACCATTTATGAGGTCAACCAAATTCCAATAGGTACGAAACCATAACATAGCTATCATGATATAGTTGTCTGGAATAATAAAACTAAGCATAAGCAAATTCAAAGCATCCATATAACCAAATCAGAAAGATAGGTCCTGATGCCACACCTAGCATGGCACAATGCATGATTCCATTGGTAACCTTCATAATCTTCAACCACATGATCCACCTCATAGATAACTGAACAGGCCAAACAACCATCGTCAATGCAACAACAAAACACTCAATCACCATAACCTCCCCAAGGGTGGACAAAACAGCTCGAAGTTCCACCTAGTTATTGCAGATTTCAAAATATTTTGAAACCAACAGATCATGAGACCACCATCTCACATCACTTTTAACTCTTAGAGATCTTGAATGAAATCTGAGCACAACAACAAAGTTGAAGAAGCAAATACTCTCTGTCATCCAACTTACTTCTTCACCTCTATAGGAGAAGTTACTATGAGAAATCTATCCACTACAACAAAGGGTCTCCAACATACCCAAACTCCACCTCGATAGGAGTGGTCTTTGACTCAAATGGAGTTGCAAGGGAGAAGACTTGCTGAAGAAGCATAAGCAACCCACCCCACTCTTAGAACCCTTCTCCACCTCCAAAGGAGAGGTCTCCACCTCAAAAGGAAAGGACTCCACCTCAATAGGAGACACCATCTGAAGAGCCTAGAAGGTATCACACACCCTTGTAGAGAGAATGCACATAGTAACCATGGGCAACAAGAGCACTTGGGCCTTCAACAAGAACTTTGGAAGCAACCCCACCAACAAAGACATCTGTAAGCTTTTCTTAAGCAAAGTAGATATACCAAGATAGAATCCCACAAAGGATTTCTCTATCATCACAAGAAAATTCCCCAAAAGAACTTTCAAACCAGCCCTAATAGGAGTTTGATCAACCAGAGAATCAACTAACAAGGCCCAAAAAATCTTTAAAAACATAAACTCGAAAACCACCTCTTCTTCTAAAGATCATCATTAACAAGGAAAGCTACAAAACCAAAGTTTACACAACATATTTGATACTCGTTAGCAAATCAACAAAGGGGGGCACCCTTCCAGCAAGGAGGACCTTGAAGACTTCCTCATATACTTGTCAGCAAACAAACAGAGGGGGGCACCCTTTTTGCTGTTTCGTAGGCTATTTGTGAAAAGGGGGAGATTATTGCAAGTATGAGAAGTTGGTGTTGTCATTGATGTCAACAAGTTTGTGTTGTCATTGATGTATATTGATATTTTTGCAATAGTGTGAGTAGTTGATGCTTTGTTTAGTTGCATTATGTTGTCATTAGTAAAGCTATTGGTGTCAATCTCTAATGTTGTCTTCATAAGCTTATGTCTATGGCTATGTGGTTGAGTTACCATGTTGAAATTTGTTCAATTGCATTGTGGAAGAATTGAAGATGGTGAGGATGTGCCTCTGGTGCTTGGTTTCCAAGTGATTTTGAGAAAATTTGATAAAAAGAAGAAGTCGTGTGTTGCAGTGGTATTTTGGGTGAAAAATTTGTGTTTTGGTTTTTCTCCACATTTCTTCTAAATTGAAGATATACTCAAGTGTGATTCAAGTATGTTGGTGAGAGTAGTTCAAAGGTGTTATATTAAAGAGTTGGTGTGTTGGATCATCCTATAGAAGAAGTCATGTTCACTATTGTGTGACTGTGTATTGTAGATGTGTCTAGGAGAAATGTATTTTCTCCACATTTCTCTATAGTTATGTCTCAGGTCTTGTGGTTCTAAAGGATTGTTGATGGTATTTTTATCTTTGTTTGGTCAAGATGGTTTGAGGTTTGGTGTTTCAGAAGTATGTTTCTTTGATAATAATGTATGGAAGGGTTGTTTGAGTGTACTGGGTGTGTGTATTCTTTGGGTGGAAGTTGTTGTCAAGTATTTTATTGGATTTTAGGGTGTTTTAGATCTTGTTCAAGTGTGGTGCATGGTTTTCAAGTCATCCTTGGGTTTGAGGAATCGTGTACTTAAAATTTTACTAGTGTTTGCATAGGTAATGATCAACCTGGTGTTTACACTACTTATGAAGGTGCTTAGTTGTTTGTGGAAGTGTGGTGTAGCATGTTAGGATCACTAGTACAAAAACAACAATATATGACTAAATAAACTACTAAAAATTGCATATAAATGACTAATTTTGGTCACGTGACCATTAGTAGTTTATTTCCGGTCATTTATAATGCAACCAAATTTATGACTAAGCTATTTTAGTCATTTAGCTAGTCATTGATTTGGTCATTGATTTAGTCATTGATTTAGTCATTAATTTAGTCATTGATTGTTGTTAATTGGTCATTTATTTAGTCATGGTAGTGATTTATTTATTTATATATTTAGTCATTAATTTATTCATATATTTAGTCATTGATTATTGCTAACTGGTCATTTATTTAATCATGGTAGTCATGGTTTAGTCATTTATTTAGTCATGTTAATCATTTATTTAGTCATTTATGAACTAATGCTTTCAGATGTGTATGCAAACTCTTATGTTTGAAAAATGCTATTACAATAACTAGTCTATGAAATTGCAAACCAAGAGAAAATTATGTTGTCATTGAATAATATAAAACTTTAAAGCTCTTATGTTATTAAAACTTCAACAAATTTGGGATTGAAACAACATTGAAAAATAATTCTCTATATATTCAAACTGTATATAAAATATGTTACAAAGAACTCTATATATAGAGTTTTGAATACAAAATATTTTGGAGTATACAAACTGTTGATTTATTATACTTTTAAAATTGAAAAAAACTAAAACTAAATGGTGTGAATGTATGTCTTTAGTGATGCCACTATTGCACATGAGATGGGCAGTAAATGCATCTAGTAAGGCACTGGTTTTGCATTTTCTCCTTGCTCTGTACCTATCCACAATAAAAAAATAAACATATTACTAGGTAGCATAAATAAAAAATATCTTAAAAGCAAATACCCATAAGCATTATAGTAAGTCTAATAAATAAAAATGCATAGAATTAATGATATTACAAAATAAATGCATTTGCAAAAGAATTAATATCAGAATAATATCTTAAATATTACTAGTTTATCAGAGCAATATCTCCTTGCTATGTACTGTCCATAAACATATTACTAAATAGTTGTAAACAATGAATATCTTAAATGCAAATACCCTTAACCATTAGAGCAAGTCTAATAAATAAAAATGCATAGAATTAATGATATTGCAAAAGAAATGCATTTGCAAAAGAATAAATATCAAAATAATATCTTAAATATATTACTAGATTATCAAAGTAAATCTAATAAATAAAAAATGCATAGAATTAGTGATATTGCAAAAGAAATGTATTTGCAAAAGAAATAATCTCCACTTTTTCGATTTTGGAATCAATTATTATTCTTTAAATCAAATCACCACAATATTTTGAAAAATTAAATTTTATTCTAAATTTAAATTAAATTCTAATTTCCAATTTAACAATTACTAATTTAGATATAAAAGCAACCTTTCCTTTTTTAGTTTTTAGCGCCTAATGAAAAAAAAAAACTAAAAAAAGAAAGATGCTTCAAAAAAATAAAGCTAGTAATAAAAATTATTTAAGAATTTTTCATTACAAAGGTTTAATTTAATTCTAATTTCTAAATTTAACAATTACTAATTTAGGAACATAAAAATGGCTTTCTTTTTGGTTTTCTTTTTCTAATGAAAAAAAGCCAAAGACCTTTCAAGCTTTCTAAGCTAAGTAATAAAATTATTTTAGAAAAAGCCAAAAACTCAATTTATTCTAGAATTTAAATTCAGAGTTCAGAATTTCCTAAATCCCCTAACAATTTACTAATTTAGATATAAAAAGCAACCTTTCTTTTTTTGATGCTCTAATGAAAAGAAAACTAAAAAGAAAAGTTTAAACTCAAAAACAGCTAGTAAAATTATTTAAGAAAAACTAAAAAAATTATTATAATGTCCCTTGATAACTAAAATTCTATTGTAATAAAATTATTTAAGAAAAACTAAAAACCTCAAAAAAACTTAAATGTATATTATCAGCTCAGTGAATGGAAGATACACTATGAAGCTATGAATGTGCTCAAAATTATTGAAAGCACTGTGAGAATAAAATGGGTTCAAGAATACAAGCCTAGATTATTTACAAAATCTACTTCAAGAACAAAATATGAAAATAAATGAAAATAGGCCAGAGATTTTAGGAAATGTCAAAAGTTGTGATATTAAGTGGAAAGAAGCTAAAGCAAAGCCCTTTATTAAAATCAAGATTTCCAATAAGTATAATAATTCTCTCAGTTATGAAGGTGCTCTCTGGGAATTCAGACACACTTTGGTTGCTCCTGTCAAATCTGTCATTCATCCCATTCACAATTAGACACTTTACTTGGATGAAGAGCATAAAAGAAAATTAAAGAAAGAATTTCAGGGCATGCCATTTATATAATTTTTGGAGTTTCCTTTGTGGAAATGTCAATTATACAAAAGTTTGTTTTATTGAGTATTGGGTCTCTACCACACAGCCATGAGGAAGAAAAAATGAACATAAAGAAAAATATCCAGAATGCTATGAAGGTCATGACCATTAGAACACAAAAAAACCCTCAAAATAATGAAAATAGTAAGTTGAGACTGCAAAGTTTTACATTTTCTATAGAAAGAAAGTAACCCATCATGATTTGTGCAAGGAGGTACAAGGGTTTTTATCATATTGCCTCTACTGAGCTCGAATCGAGCCTATTCTCATATAAATTTAAGAGATAAGAATAATGAAACTTACACAAGATTGTTGTAAAGGAGACGCCCTCTAAAGCCTTTAGAAATGAGCCTCAAAGATACTTCAATGGCAGTCAAATAAAGAGGAGAGATATCCAAAAATGGTAAGCAAAGGAAATACAACAAAAAAATACTCAGTCGCGACCAAGTGAGCTCGATAAAATGCTTTTTAGTTTCAAAATGGAGAATACTTTTTAGTTTCAAAACCAAAGACTTACCCCTATAAGATTTTTTTTCTTCAAGAAAATCATCAGAAACAACATAATGATTCACCATTCCACTCTCAAACCCTACCCAGGCATGGCGGTGTTGAGTTTTGTCCAAAAATACAAGTGAAAAATGAAATGAGATTAGGGTTCAGTTTCTTTTTGATTTAGGGTTTTTTCATTACCCTAGGCCCATTGGTTTATTTTTCACATTGTATTAAAGAAAATAGGTACATTTTTATGATTTTTATTAGAAAAATCAAATACCATCGCCCACTTTCTCGCTTCTTTACTTCATTTGATTTCGATTTCAAAATTAAATCTCCCACTTTTAAATATATTATATAATATTATATTTATATTATAATATAAATATTATATTATATTATAATATAAATATTATATTATATTATAATATAAAAATTATATTATATTATATTATAATATATTGTATTGTAATATAATATATTATTATTATTATTATTATATTATATTATAATACAATACACTTCCTCAATTCAATTTTTTTAATTAACCACTTTAATATCATATTGTCTAATTTTTATGTGTGACTAATTATTTAGTCATCTTTATTTGTGTTTTGAAATGAAAGATAGCCCTCAAAATGCAATTGGATTGTTTAAATCATATTTTATTAGTGCAATTGACCACAATTACTCTTTGATACATTTGACATGCTAACACAATAGGAAAATCAAACTAGCTTCAAATCATAGTTAAAAACATGAATGATTCATTAACATAATGAGTAATAAAAGTTAAAGAATGTAAATGTTAATTTTTTTTATAAAATATGTGAAGGCCTTAAGATTGCACCGAGAGCTAATGTCTTCCACGCAATAGGTATTTTTGGTGCATCAAGCAACCTAGGCAGCCAAATGGCCCGCTTAAGTAGGGGTCCCATGAGTGGGGCTTAAGCTCTATGGATTATGATCAAATTCAAAAGAAAAAAGAATAGTGTAATAGTCATTTATTTAGTCATTAATTTAGTTAATTATTTAGTCATTTATTTAGTCATTTTTGTTTGTCTAATATTAGTCATTTAGTTGTGATTTTACCCGATGACCAGATTAGTCACTTATGAATGACCAAATTAGTCATTTATTTGCCAAATTCTACTAGTGTTAGTCAGATGACTAAAAATTTTAGTCACGTGACTAAAAATTTTAGTCACATAGTCATTTATTTGCCAAATTCTACTAGTGGATGGATTGAGGTCCTAACTAAGGAATTTTATAGTCCTCCTTCATTCCTTTCCATCGTAGGAATGTTTTGTTGTTGACCTAATTTGAATTTAGAAGTTTTTTGTGTATAGTCAACCTTGGAGGAGGTTTCAAGGTTGAAGATGGTATAATTATGAGTTGAGATGTTATGTGATGATAATATAGATGTGAGAGATGTGAATGATGTGAATTGTAGAGTTGTAGAGTACAAAATTGAGAAGTGTAGTGTGAGCTTTCATGTGTTAGTTTACTGGATTCAGCGAGAGGAAGGTGGCTACAATTCTTCAATCATACTGTGAAGGTGTTGATGCCATTGTGGTGGATTCTCTATTGCATTGAGATGTTTTTCTCTATTTAGCAGGGTGATCCCACAATACTAGTTTACAATTTCTGGCCAAACTGGACACTGAACTGATTTTTTCTAACTAAATCTACACTTTCGAGCACCTATAGTGGATAAACCGTGAGGAATTTGAAGATGATGCAAACTAGTGATTTGTGACATTTTAGATTCTAAATATATTTTTTTTAGATTTTTTGGAATTAGATTGCTCTTCTTTTTCCATCTCCTTCGAAAACTTGTTTTTTTCAATAAACACCATTTTTAAGGAGTGACACTCACCGTATAACACATAAATTTTTTTCCATGAAGGATAAAATTCTTTTTTTAATTTGGTTGCAACTATGATATATAGATTGCTTCAATTTGGTTTCAGTGTTTTGATGAGTTTCCTTGTCAGGTTTGGAGGTCAGGCTAGAACATAGTTGGGCACTTGGTGGGTGTATAACTTCCTTTTTTTTGTGTCATTTTTGTTTTGTTTGGGATCAGGACTTCCCATTATGGGGCTCATGTTTTAGGATTTTTTGTGTCTTTATTTTCGCTGTAGAAACTTTTGTTTTGAAAGACACCATTCTGAAACTCAAAAATGTATAATAATACAAAATTAAACTTGTTTGAAGCTTTATAATTTTTGGGCTTTGCCGGCGGGTTGAAGATGCTTCAAAAAAGCCAAATTTTAAATCAGTTTGTTTAGTTCTGAAAGAACAACAAAATTTGGACTTTGTCAGCAGGCATTGAACAAGAGATTCATTGTGGTGGTTTGACTAGTAGGGACTGCCATCGAGACAGTCTAGGTGAATTTGACCCAGCATTATTAGAATGGAATGCTTCTAATTGGAACCTTTAAGGCTTAAATCATTATATTTTCTAAAAATATGTGATTTAAGAACAAATCAAAATCTCCCAAAAATTGTAAACCAACTTTGTGGGATCACCTAACATTCCTTCTCTATCTTCTTTTTTATTCTAGCACTAAGACTTTTGGGTGTGAGCCTTTCTTCTTTGGGAAGTGAGCCCTTCGACAGTAAGCCCCATTGTACTTAATGTTGATATTACTTATATTGTGAGCTAATCCTTAATGTGGTTTTTCCCTTCTTGGGTTTTACGTGTAAATTTGTTGTTCTCTTGTGTATGGGGTTAAGTTATTTCAGTTTCTATCATTTTCTTTTCATGCTAATTCATCATAATAGATTTATGAGTTTAATGAATGTATGTGGATCTGAATGTTAATGAGGGTTTTGAAGTTTTAAGGTACAACTAATTCACCCTCCTCTCTTAGTTGTCTTGTGCATTCAATAGCAACAATAGACTTGATGCCAAGGAACACTAGAAAACTTGAAAATTGGCACAACTCTAGAAGTATGAAGCAAAATTTGATTGAAAAATGATTTGGAACTGAAATGAAGTACTTAAATCAAAATTGCACCCTCCCAGCTATCAAAACATTCATGTAATCTCTAAAACACTCTTTGGGGCTAAACTAAAATAACAATAAACTTGGGATACATACAAAAAATGTTCATGGATGGAAATGTTGAGCTCCATAATACCTTTCCAATGTTGCAAAAATCATGAAAAATGAAGATCATGGAAAAAAGTCATGAGCTTGGGGGCCAAAAGTTGATATTTGAATTCAAATAGAAATAAATTCTACCAAATAGAAAAATTCTGAAAATTCACCTATACCACTAGAAAACACACATCACCAGCCTTCTAGCAATATTTTGTTTCAAAAATTTCACCATTTGGATCAAAAGTTAACATAAAATGAAAAAAAAGACCTATAAAAAGGCATCTAAAGACTAAAATGGAGCAAAATAAAAGCCCCCTTGGGGCTAGTGGCTACTCCACCATGTGAAAACGACTTGCAAGGATAAAAAAATAGATCCTACCACCCCAGTGGTGATGGCACCACAAGTGTAGGAAGTTGGGAGGCGATGGGCACAAGGTCATGCCGCCCAAGGTTTAGTCCCCGCTAAGGTGGGCCCAAGGGATAAAGCCCCTCATGACCAAGGGTTCCATAGTGGCCATATGGTCAACTTATAAAATGAATTTTTTAGTGTATATTAAATAATGGTCAAAACAATAATAGCAGGTATAAAATAAATTAAATAAAGCCTTCCAAAAAAAAATATTAATATGTTGATAGTACCATGAACCATACCAACTATCAAGGATAGTGTGTCAGGATTTGATCAAAGCAATATATAAAAAGAGAATATTCCTTGTGAAAAATGGAATATGTCACCTAATTTGACAGATTTGACCTAGTACGATGTATGCCTAGTCTGCAAAAAAATACATCACTGGGTATGATGATGCAACAATGACAATGTAGGAAAATATTTTCCATAGAGATGTTGATTTAACCTACAAATAGAGTTGATGACTATATAGGTTGTATTACAACGTATAGATGTGTATGTCCTAAAAAATTTGCATCACACCCCAACTAAAAGTGTCCAATTTCAATGAGTTGGTAGTTGATCATTGGGTTTTTAGGCCTCCCAGACACAATGGCGAGGTTTATTTTTTCCCAAGCTACTCCAAAATTTAGCTACCTCTTAGATCTGGAAACTAAATCCCTTCCTTCAAACCCTTTACGATCTAACAAAATATGTCATATTTTGACAAAAAGAAAGCCAAACCTAACACATTGGATTCAATTTGAGGTTCTCAAGGTCCCAACTCACACCCAACAAAAAATTCATGGGAAGAATGGCCCCTCATATTTGGGAAGAAATCTACAACATTGAAGCTCTAATACCATGTAGGAGTTTATGGTGAACTCCTCAACACCCCAAGATCACCTATAAGACAAAATAAATTCCACAAGAGAGATATGGTAGAAATATCATGCTATGATTAAGAATACAAGAATTCCAAAATGATAGCCACACTGAATATGACAGTCACTGAATATATTAGAATGCACATATGATGCCTTGCTTATAAAGGAAAGGAAAAGAATATGATTAGACAAGATCATGACAAGTGTCTTAATCCTATGACATGAGATAATTAATTCATAACAACCTAGGATAGGATAAGATCTAGAAATGATAACTAAGACTTTTAGAAGGAATCTTAGAACCTAAGTAAACTTAACATGTTGACATATCCCCTAAGTCCCTAGCACGTGAATTAACTAGGTACAAGACATTTATTCACATCAACATTTTGGAGAGAAAAATGAGCAAAGAGTGAACTAAAATTTATGGTCATAGGCTGCAAAATGAGGGTAATTTTTTTTTTTTAACTCAACAAAATGTGAGCACATTGTGTTGATCATAAAACATGCTTGTGGGTAATTCATAACATGCTCGTGTTTGCTATATTTTTGACACATTGGCCACCCTTTTGTACACCATTTCCATACACATACACAAAAATGAAATCCTAAACACTAAACCATAGAATATAAACAATAATCCATAATTCATAATTAAGTTAAACAACTAAAATCATAAGATATGGATTTAGTTAACCATATACCGTAGAGCATAAAACTTAGAAACCCTAAATAGTAAGTTAATTATAAAACTAATTTATAAATGATTTCACTCTACACCTTGAATGGGTGAATCTTTTGAATTAATCAATGTATCAATCAATGTAAAATATAATTCATAAATGATTTCACTCTATACCTTTTGAATTAATCAATGTATCAAGTACTAGACACTAGAGGCAATGATCTTGTTATAAGAAACTATAATTTTTATTTTTTTTAATTTATATTGAAAGCTATGTGACATAATTTTTTTAATAAAGTATAGTACAGAAATAAGAATTGAATAAAAATTTGAAGTAAAAATTATATAAATTATTATTAAAATTTACAACTTGAATCTATGTAGAAAATATCACAACTCATTTGTTATTATTATTCTTGAATTATTTACCATGTTTTGATATAATAGACACACATTAGAAAATAACTCAAAATTATTAATTTTGAGTTTCTCTTTTTCAACAAATATTGGGATACACTATTATGGGATCACACATGAAAGAGTTGCATGAAGCCCTAGATTAGAGGAAAAAAATCTTTTTAGGATTACTATAGAATTACATATGAAAAATTATCATTAGGGAACTACAAAAGGGATGATTAGGAGGAAAAATGAACATTTCATAAAAGAAAGTATCTCTAGAGTCCTAGGTCTTGTAAATATTCCTTCACTTTTGATGATAAATTACATATTTATAAAGTATAACTATTTAATGTGCTTGAGATTGAAGAGTAGAAGTTCCTTTATTTGCTCCACCTAAGAGATCCTCTTGAATTTAATTAAATTTACATGCTTGGTAGGTGAGATTTTTAGCAACCAAAATTGGGTTTCATGTACCATCCTTAAACTATTGAAAATTTCAAAACTATATTTCATAGACCCCAATTGATCAATGCAACAACTTAGTAGACATATGGGAACTATAACTATTGACCTAGTCAAACTTTTAGTTTGAAAATATGTTACATTTGACATTATTTATCCCTTTTATTTAGAATATATATAAAAAATTCACTAAGGATGATGATACAAGATACTACTAATACAAAAAAAAAAGTCATGCTTTATTCATAGAATAAGACATGGAATATTTGTAGCCAATCCTCCATATGAATCATAGTTATTGGTAAAAGATCCAAAGTTAGTATTGCACCAGATTCAACATCAATGCATCCAAAATATAGGATGTTACTCTACATAGACCTTTAAAATAGATTAATACTCTTATGGGGAAAGCAACTAAAATATTTCAAGAGAATTTATTTTGTTAAATAAATTCAAACTAATAAAATGGGTTTTAGTTATCTTAGGTTATTAAGTCATATTGATAGTCATTTATGTGGAGGATTTTCCATAGAAAATCAACTTAGTTTTTATGGATGGTCCTTTATCTTTATTGGAAATTTGGGCTAATTGTCTCTTACTAAAGACATTCCTATGTATGTTGGTGGTTAATTTGGATCAACATTATGGCACAACACTAATATAGTTGTTACATTGAATGACATCTTCAAGTATCAAGATAACAAAGATCTTGGCTTCAATTTCAAAATTTTCTTACTAATATTAGAGGTATTGAGCCAAAAATTTGTGTTTTGGAGCTCTACATGTCATGTAATGAATATTTCCTTTGAAATAATTAAAAAGGTACATTCAACTCAACTTTTCCTTTGTTTTGAATAAAAAAGTTGGTTTTTCTTGACATAACAAACATATGTTAAATTCTTTATGATTTCATATTGTATAAGATGATGTAGAAAAAAAAAGAGGGAGATCTATTATAAACCTTGAGGATGAATCATTTTCTTACATGATTCTCTTGTGCATTGGGTTGCAAGTTATGCTCACCACCAATCTATAAATTCTTGTAGGTCAAGTTAGTGGAGCATTAGATAATGATGTATCAATTATTAATAAAGATGATTGTAGGCCTCTAAATCTACTAAGTTTCATTATTTTCAAGTTTGAAAATTATGTTAGTTCCCCATAAGATTTGCATGATCCATAGGTTGTGTTGCTTGTCCCTATTACTAATGGTCCTCACTACCAATTAATACTAAAGATGGCTTGGCCTTTGATAATCCATAAATTGTAGGGGATTGAGTTTGACAGAGTGTTAAAAAACATAAAATATATTTATTTATAGGGTTTGGTGTTCATAGAAGTCTCACAAGTTCAATGCTTGCTAAACTTGCATGTATCCTTGAAATTTAATTTCCAACGTAGTATGTAAAGTTGCAAGACATTGTATATGTAGCTTTGAGGAGAAGGGAAAAGGTTCATTTAAGATATTTTCCATCTTCATTTGGATAGACATTTCAACAAGCTACACACCCTATCTCCTTGCTCTTTGTATTGCATATAGTACATTTTAAACAATAAAAACAAAATAGTTACACTTATTTCATGCTCCCTTTATTCTTTCCACTATAATACATGAAATTTTCTATCAACATACTTGTTATATAACAAATAAAATATCTAATTTATCATTAAAATTTAATTAATTATTAATTCAAAGATGCATTCTATAATTGTAGCAAGGGGTGGAGTGTAATTGCATGAGCGTGTTGGAAAAAAATCTTATCTTTTACTTGAAATTTGATAGCTATTTACAAGCTTAACAATAAACATAATATTTCAAAATAACCAACACAAAAAATAAAGATATGCTTGATCATAACACTATCCACTTATCCATTATATTTTGATAAACCTTTGATAACTTTTTCTATAATTTTGTATATATTGTGGCACATACATTAAATATGAAAGACGCTAACTCTAAATTTTGCATAAATTTGATTATAATTATCATTCTTCTCCTTTTCCAACTATAGCAAGAAACTTTAAAAATAAAGATTCAAACATTATTTTGTATATATTAAATGAAAATCAAGGGTCTGTGAGTTTTTTGGGGGGTAGTATTAGAAATAACATAATTAAACAACTATTTTGATTAATAAAACAACCCAAAATTTTATGCTAAATAAAAAAGTTTTAGGAAAGTATTTTGATTTGTTAATTTAAGATTAAAAATAATAATTTGTTAACTATAACAAATAAAATAGTTCTAAAGTAAAATAAAATAATTTTTGGAATAAATAAAATAGCTGCAAATTATATCTCTTACTATTTCAAGAAAATATTTTGATTTGTTAATCTTAACAAATAAAATAACTTTTGAAGTAAAAAAAATAGCTTCAAAATGATATTTCTTGCTTTTTTTAGATAAATACATTAAGATATCTATACTAATCATGTGATTACATGTATACCATTTTTTAGATAAATGTATTTAAGATAGCTATACTAATCCTTGATTACACGTATACCATTTTTTAGATAATTATATTTAAGATATCTATTCTAATTACACGTATACATTGTAATTACATCTCATTTTTTAAATGAGAAAACGACAATGAAAACCACCATCACCGCCACAAAAGAATTTATACATTAAGAAACACAACTCCTAAAAAACTTTTCTAACCAGCCATTTCAGGGTCTGACCGGCACCTTGCATTATGCCAATGGCATTTTAATAGGGTCAGTGTATCGTACTACGTGAAGATGGCACAATGTAAGCTATATAAGCGCACACTCCCTACCTCTCTCCTCCATCAATGCTTTCCGTCTTTGAGACAGCTCCTGCCAACTCAAGAAAACGACGTCTGTTTGAATGGGAGGAGTAAAACGTATGAACGCGATGATATAGCATGAGAGAAAAGGAGATTCCTTGGACGACGAAAGAGCGGCGGCGTCTAGACAGTCAACTCCAACGATGTCTGTGGTGGAACGAGTGCATAAGCTGGCAGAGGACGATGTTGTGGTATTGTTCAGCGAAAGCGAGTGCTGCATGTGCGTGGCGGCGAAGGCACTGCTCACAACTCTAAGATCGCGTCCCATCATCATCCAACTGGACAAAGAAGACGAGGGATCTAGTGATGAATGCCCAACAGCGCCCGTATTCTCTCCTTCTACCTGCATCTTAATACATACTGCTCAGAAATTTACCTGCCATCCACGGCGCCGTAAGCTTTCAGCTCATCAGTAATCGCGTTTATGTGGTCGAAGGAGGGTCTTTTGGTTCCACTCATGAAGATGGACTGCAGTATTCTTTTTTGCTTCTGTTAGTGTTTTGGAGAGCACAAGCATTAGAATGTTCAGAGAAGATGGAGGGCGACTAAAGAGCAAAAGAGAATACTGATTCCATTTTCATGAGTGGAACCAGAAGACCCTCCTTCTATAAACGTGATTATTGATGAGCTGAAAGGTTCGACGCCGTTGATGGCAGGAATGTGTTCTATTGGTTTCAAAATGCCAAAAGAAGAGAGGAACGGAAGGAGGAGCGATGACAAACATGTAAGTAGTGTTTTACTGCATGGCCGGCTAGGGTTTTATGAGTTTGCTGTTTTCTTTCTTTTTATTTTTAACCCTAAACAATGTGTATTTCAGCCTCCCAGCTTTCACTATTTTCAATATCCCAAAAATGGCCTTTGGAAAGAAGATCTCTTCAAGTATAATTGCGCTTTTAATAAATTCTGTGTTTTATGAATAAGATTGTGGTAAATTTCCGAAAAGTATGTATTAATATGCAGGTAGAAGGAGAGAATAGCGGCAGTGCTCACAACTCTCGGAGAAGAGATAGAGGCCGCTCTGCTCACAATGCTGGTTGCTCCCTCTTCGGTCCCTGCTGTGTTCGTGAATGGAAAGCTGGTAGGAGGGCTGGAGCAGCTTATGACTTCTCACATTAGAGGTTCTTTGCTGCCTCTATTGAAGGTGTTGGAAGATATAAATTAATTATCCATCAGTCTGTCGGCAGGACTCCTCAGAATTGTCCTCGGCCGTCCATGCCATTCACGTTTCCTTCCTCCACCCGCCCGTGATAAATATCAGATCTAACACTCTATTACAATGTCTAGTGAATTTAATGTGCATTTACCTAAAAATCTAGATGTATGAGCTTGTAATTGGTAGAACTCTAAATCAGAGTTTCTCCTCTGTTCCATGTTTGTTTTCATGGTATCAGAGCCACGGGGGGAGATTAGTGAGCGCTCAGATTTCTGAGTTCTCTCTGTGTTTAGTCTTCTCCTGTCTGTGTCTGAATGTGTTTTTCATCAGAAGGAAGCCTGAGGCTTATGGTTTTGAGTCCTCTAAATTTTGGATGCATTCTCAGTCATTCAGTTATGCTCATTGCGTTTAATGTCTTTTATCTTCTTCAATGTTTTGTGAGGTTTTGTTAGTGAAATTTGACCTTGTAAGAGCGGGAGTTTCTGTAGTTTTTATTTCTAGTAAGCACAGTTATAAAATGTATTCTCGGAGTTTTGTGGCTTTCTGGCGTGGAATATATCTGCTATGACAATCTGAATAAGTCATGTAAGGAATTTCTTGCACAGTTGCACAGTATGCCCCATTTCTGTTAACCGTTTTCGTAGGTTGGTAGTCTTCTCTTAAATGCAAGTCTTACGCAAATCTTAACATGTTTTCTAGGGTTTTCTGGACTGGCGTGTCGAAGTTAAAAATTATAATTAATGAAGGTGGTTTAATGTGATTAGCTGTGTTTTATCGAATATTATCAATCTATTTAAATAAGTCTAATTAAATGAATTTAGTTTTTTCAAGAATTGCTGTAATCTTTGCCAATAGAATCAAAATTTCCATTTATAGTATAGTTTTCTACCAATTTGGTAGATACAGAGTCCAATTCAAAGGCTGAATAAGAACCCTGAGAACCGTTGAATGTTGTTAAGCTGCATTGAAATTTCACCATTTTGTTTTTTTGAAAAAAACAACAATTTCACGTCTTCGCCTTTGTTAAAGATTTAGACCAAACTTCCGTGAAACAAAAAGGTGCAAGCTTAGCAAGTTTTGCAGCCCATGAATAGCCTTGATCAACAAGAAATAGTTTTGGAGAATGGGCATCTGTTTCTTAGATTATAACCGAAACCAACTTGGAAGGTTCAGATTTGGAAGTGCTATTCCAAACATCCTTCTTTCCCTTATTTCCCTTGGTACTACTCTTGGCATAACATGATCACATGCATGGGGTACTGTTGAGCCATTGGGAAATGTGGCCCTTTGGAGGTCCACAGGGACATTAAAATGTATCCCTAGCATCCCCCTGAGTCTGTTATTATATATGTTTTCCATCCTTTGTCTTTTAACATGCCTGTAATCTTCTTCTTCCTCAACATTCTCATATCTACGCATGAGAGGTGTGAAAAGAGATTCCCAAAAAGGCAACATCTGTGAGCATGAACATATAAGTCTTACAATATCCAGAAAAAAACTTTCATCAATTCGGGGTCCATCTCCCCTTTTGCTTTTGTAGCCTGGATAATCACTTACCCTGAAGAAAAAGAAAAGTCCCCTTCTCGAACTAACAGAACCCTGTGCAGGCTTGAATAGTGCATAACCCACCTCTCCCTTAGGGGTTGTAGTCTCTGCTCAAGCTCTTGTCTGTGCCTCTCACCAAGATGGGTTCTCCCATATGGAGTATGCAGCTCCATTAGGGTACCAATGAAAGCGGTTGCCATGGCGAAAAATTATAAGAACTACAAGCACAGTAACGCCAACCCCCGATAAAACCGCTTTCTTTGGTTAGTGGTGATTAATCTTCAACAGTAATACGAGAAGATAATTCATATGATGGAAGATTATGGGTAATTAGACATTACAATTAGAGCTTCAATTAGTACCATTGTTCTACATGGTATAGTCAGTAATATTAGTATAAAATAAAAATGATTGGATGGAAGATTATGGAGGCTGAGTAATTAGGATCTTACAACAAGAGCTTTTCAACTAGTGTCAATCTTTTAGATGATATAGTTACTAATTATTAGTATTAAATAAAAATGATTCCAAAGAAAAGATTAAGTAAAAATAATTTGAAGTAAAAATTCATGCAAATGTGTGAATTTGTGAATAGGATTATTATAGTGTTTAGATTTGTTGTTTTATTTATTTATTTAAATATTTTATTTTCGTAGTTCAAATATTATGATGGATTTATATAAAATAGTTTAAATTTAAATGTTTTAATTTCTTAAACATATTGTTTAAATTATTTATTTTAAAATGTCATAGAAGTTATCATTTGTATTTTGATTTTATTTGATTATGATTATGGATTGTCCCAAGTAAAAAATTGTATGTGTTATAATTTAAAATACTCAAAAATAAAATAAAATTATATATTAGAGGAAAATTATGTCTTCTATTCTTCACATTTATATGTACTTTTATACCAAAGAAAAAACATACAAAAACTTTAAATTATATAATATAAGTGGATATTAGGGAGGCAAAAGGTTGATTTATTTTCATTTGGAAAAGTATTCAATAGCTTTTTTAGTTTCCAATAAAAATTGCTTATTTATTATTATTTTGGAGGTGTTCAATATGAATATATAGATTTATTATTTATAAGTGAAAATTAAATAGTATATTAAAATAATAATAAAATACATAAATATACAAAAAACAATACTTTAAAAATGACACTTTAAATTATCAATGTTATTAGGTTTCCACAATCCATAAGAATATGAGAGAGCAATTTCTGGATTAGATTGTGTAAGCTTTTTTTGGATCGACGTTTTGGATCACACTCCGTGATCCATCATCAGGATAGAGAGCTCAAGGAGATGAAAAAGGTTTGTTGCAGACCTAACAGGTATAAAAAGAGGCAGAAAGATGGTAGAGGGATAGAAGGCACAAGGCCCAAGAGAGACAGGGAAGAAATTAGAAAATGGAATTGAGAGAAAAGAAATATATCTTTATTAGTGAAAAGAAGAAAAATGAAAGAAAGATAAATTAAAAATTAAGAGTCACAAACCAAAAAAAAAAAATTAGAATAGAAATTGTAGTCTATAATAATATATTTGATAAGCTAATGTTTGTGAGCTAATATCTTGCTAAAATTAATATATTCAAGATTAATATTCTTAAAATATCTAATATCTATTAATATGTTCTTCTTAAAAATATTAAAATTAATATTAATATCTATTAATATATTCAAAAATTAAGCTAGATAAGATTAATATATATTCAATATTAATCTTGAATATCTATTGATTATTTTAAGCTAAATAATTAAGATTAATATATAAAAATAGATATTAGATAATTTAAGAATAATTAAATTAATCAAAAGATTATATATAAATAGATAATAGATATTTAGATAAATATCTAAAGATTATATAAAGATTATATAAAAAATATATTCATATAAAGATTATATACATTATTAATATATTTAAATCTTTTAATATATATTAATCTATTTAAATATAATCTCTAGAGGGCGGGGGCCCTAGCTTGGTTGGCTAAGTAATTCCATTGCGGCTCTGCTGGTCACAAGTTCTAGTCTCCCCCCCGTCCCGTGGTACCGGAGGGCGTGTCGCGCCAGCGCCGCCGGTCACGTTAAAAAGTTTACCAGGCGCACTGCAGTTTATAGGGGGAAAAAAAATATATAATCTCTAGAATAATTTATCTAATCTTTAGATATTAATATAATCTTTATATAATATATAAAGATTATATTAATATCTAAAGATTATATAAATTATTAATATATTTAAAACTCATAAAATATATTAATCTATTTAAATATATCACTCTTATTTAATAATTTAAATAGATCATTCTATTTAAAAATTAAAATAGATAAAAAATAAAAATAAAATAAAAATAAAAATAAAAATAAATAAATAAAATAAAAAATAAAATAACAGATAAAAAATAAAATAATAGATATTCAAGATTAATATTGAAAGATCTATTTAATTATTTTTATTTAAATTAATGAAAATAATTAATATTAATCTATTTAATTTAAATGGATCAATATATTTACATCATTTAAATATATTAATCTATTTAAATATATCAATCTATTTAATAATTTAAATAAGTCATTTTATATAAAAGTAAAATAGATATAAAATTAATTTTAATAGATATTTGAATATTAATCTTGAATATATTCAAGATTTAAATTCTTAAATTATCTAATATCTATTCTTAGATTTATTATATTCCTATTTAAATAATTCTATTAAAATTATTAAGATAGATGATTATGTTTAAAAAGATTGATCTATTTAAATAGATTAAATGATTTAGAAATAAATTATTATAAAGATGAAAGATAAATTAGATTTATTATATTCCTATTTAAATAAATCTATTAAAAATATTTAGTTAGATGATTATGTTTAAATAGATTGATCTATTTAAATTATTAAATAGATTGATCAATTTAAATTATTAAATAGATTGATCAATTTAAATTATTAAATAGATTGATATATTTAAATAGATTAATATATATTAAAAGATTTAAATATATTAATCTATTTAAACAATTTAAATATATTAATCTATTTAAACAATTTTTAAATATATGAATCTATTTAGATGATTTAAATATATTAATCTATTTAGATAATTTAAGAATATTAATCTATAACGATAAATTATATTTATTATAAATTATTAAAAAGATGGAAAATAAGTTATATTTATTTAAATAGATTAATATATTTAAATGATTTAAATATATTAATATATTCAAATAATTTAAATATAATTAAAAATATTAATCTATTTAGTTATAAGATTATATTTGAATAGAATGATCTATTTAAATTATTAAATAGATTGATATAATTAAATAGATTAATATATTTAAATGATTTAAATATATTGATCTATTTAAATAATTTAAAAAATATTAGTCTATTTGAACAATTTTTAAATATATTAATCTATTTAGATGATTTAAATATATTAATCAATTTAGATAATTTAAGAATATTAGTCCATAAAGATAAATTAGATATATTATAAATTGTTATGAAGATGGAATATAAGTTAGATTGATTTAAATAGGTCAATATATTTAAATGATTTAAATATATTAATCTATATAGATGATTTAAATGAATTAATCTATAAATTAAAAACATTAATCACTTTAAATAAGAGTGATATATTTAAATAGATTAATATATTTTATGAGTTTTAAATATATTAATAATTTATATAATCTTTAGATATTAATATAATCTTTATATATTATATAAAGATTATATTAATATCTAAAGATTAGATAAATTATTCTAGAGATTATATTTAAATAGATTAATATATATTAAAAGATTTAAATATATTAATAATGTATATAATCTTTATATGAATATATTTTTTATATAATCTTAAATAGGTCAATATATTTAAATGATTTAAATATATTAATCTATCTAGATGATTTAAATGAATTAATCTATAAATTAAAAACATTAATCACTTTAAATAAGAGTGATATATTTAAATAGATTAATATATTTTATGAGTTTTAAATATATTAATAATTTATATAATCTTTAGATATTAATATAATCTTTATATATTATATAAAGATTATATTAATATCTAAAGATTAGATAAATTATTCTAGAGATTATATTTAAATAGATTAATATATATTAAAAGATTTAAATATATTAATAATGTATATAATCTTTATATGAATATATTTTTTATATAATCTTTATATAAATAATTTATATAATCTTTAGATATTAATATAATCTTTATATAATCTTTTGATAATCTTTATATAAATAATTTATATAATCTTTATATAATCTTTAGATATTTATCTAAATATCTATTATCTATTTATATATAATCTTTTGATTAATTTAATTATTCTTAAATTATCTAATATCTATTTTTATATATTAATCTTAATTATTTAGCTTAAAATAATCAATAGATATTTAAGATTAATATTGATATATATTAATCTTATCTAGCTTAATTTTTGAATATATTAATAGATATTAATATTAATTTTAATATTTTTAAGAAGAACATATTAATAGATATTAGATATTTTAAGAATATTAATCTTGAATATATTAATTTTAGCAAGATATTAGCTCACAAACATTAGCTTATCAAATATATTATTATAGACTACAATTTCTATTCTAATTTTTTTTGGTTTGTGACTCTTAATTTTTAATTTATCTTTCTTTCATTTTTCTTCTTTTCACTAATAAAGATATATTTCTTTTCTCTCAATTCCATTTTCTAATTTCTTCCCTGTCTCTCTTGGGCCTTGTGCCTTCTATCCCTCTACCATCTTTCTGCCTCTTTTTATACCTGTTAGGTCTGCAACAAACCTTTTTCATCTCCTTGAGCTCTCTATCCTGATGATGGATCACGGAGTGTGATCCGAAACGTCGATCCAAAAAAAGCTTACACAATCTAATCTAGAAATTGCTCTCTCATACTTTAAATTATACTATAAAAGTAAATAGGTAAAAAGTTGATTCTTTTTATTTGAACTATTTAATATCCTTTATAATTTCCAATAGAAAATGCTTGTTTCTCAATAAATTATAAGTACAAATTACATAACCGACTAGTAAGGGCGTTGTTTTATATTTAATGTTACTAACATTATCTTAAGTAGTTAAGAAGATAAAGCTAATTACTAGTGATATATTATATTTAATTTGAATTTCTTTCATTTATAATAATATTTTAATGTTAATATTTTTTTATAAAAAATATTATTATTGTGAATTTAGATAATTAATTATAAAAAAATTGAATAACCTAATAATTTTTTTTTAATATTAAGTATAAAGTGAACATAAGATACATATAAAAAAGAATAGCAGATTCGAGTAAACTTCCCATCACCAGCCCTTGTACATTTTCAAAATATAAATCCCCCATTTACAAAAAAAAAGGCCCAGATAATTACAGTAAAGTAACCCCACCAATACTAGCCCATTACAAAATTAGCAAAGTTTTTTCATCAATAGATGATCAAAATTTCATCATAAACCTGTAATAGAGTGTTAGAAGTACAATATCAAAGTATAATGTCAAGTTGTATAAGTTACACTAGCACTATATAGCAATTATAAACATTGCAAAATAAAAGGATATGAAGGTGCCAAAAGTAGATTACTATTGGTTCTTTGGAGCATCACTTCAATTATGTAGTGCCAACAGAGCTTCAGTTGCATTCTGTTCATTAGTGGATGGCTGCACAACTGGATTCTTGTTACCTTCCTTCTTACTTTGACAACCTACAATATCTTGTCTGAAAGCATGAAGAGCCCTCATAAAGACATCAACCCCTGGGTGGCCCTCTAGCCACATATGCCCATATCGAATCTCCATAATATCAATAGTAATCTGCCCATTCTCAAGGGAGTTCCAAAATTTATCCTTGGAAAGCTCCACAGTGATATAAACCTACATGACAACATTATGGAATATGAGTCTTCTATAAGACTTAGTAAGCACCCTCATTTTCTCTTGATTTTTTTCCTCATTTCTAGCCTTCTAGATGGACCAAAAAATAATAGAAGAAAAGAATAACTAGAATAATGCAGTAGTCTTTCCCATTTTTGAATTTTGAAAAAGAATCTTCTCAGGAAGTGGATGTCTATTAGTGTCCCAAATGTCTTGATTATCATAGAACATTTTCCAAATTTCCTTAACAAAAATGCAATAAAAAAAATGTGCTTAATCATTTTAGGAGTTCTACAAAGATTGCATATATCAATGCCATTAAAATTGGTTTTGAACGACAACCTCTGCACTTGATAAGTAACCATCTAAAACATGCAATCTTAGCTTCTAACTCTTTGGACCAGTTAATCTAAAAAAATGATTGCCAATAGTTTTTATTCTAGTTAACCTTCTAGAGTTGATTTAAATGATCTTTTAGATCAATATGTTTAGTGAGCATGGAATACATATCCTTAACTTTTGTTTTCAGTATATTATTACCATTTTTCCACTGAAACTCCATGTATTGAGTACTTTCATCATTGTATTTTATAGGAAATTGGAGCTTATTATAGGCTTCTCTAAGAACTGAATAAGTCCTCCAATTAGGAGGAGAGATATTATATTTGGAACATAGGTCATTGCAACTTTTGAGTCTGTCATATTTCAAAATATGTTTAAAACATTGAATTCCTTTTCAAGCCCAACTCTTAGTAGAGAACCCCTGAATTAAGGCCAAGAGTTTCCCATTATGTTAAATATTCCACCAAATAGAGCTATTGATCTGAATGGTCCCATTGCCTCCTGAGGTAAAGAGGCAGTTAGTGAGCCAAGTCGTCATTATCTCCCATGCCTTCCAAATAGTTCTAAAAACATTAGAACCAGTAGGTAATACAGTTTCCTTCCTACTAAGGATATCATTGAAAGGTAAAGACTTCCAGGCCTTAGCATGTTTAGGAGTAGCATTAATATTGTTCTATCCAACCAACACTTTCCAGGGCTCATCACCTTCAAGAGCACCAAGAACCCATTTTGCACCCAATGCAATACCCTGCAATCTAAGATATTTTAATCCCAAACCTCCTTTAGATTTCTCCACTGTACACCACTCTCAACTCACTGATTGTTGTTTCCTTTCTCCTTTACCATCAAACCAAAGAAATTCCCTTATATTTTTTTGAATTTCATTAATCTGATAAAAATTGAAAAACCACACCGAAGCAAAGTAGATACTGTAAGAGGACCAAATCTTTTGGAAAATTTGAATTCTCCTAGCCAATGATAAAAATTGCCTATTCCACTTGGAAACATTCCTTTCAATCTTATCTCTAACGCAATGCCACATTTCCTTTATATTAGGATCTACTACAAATGGGATGCCAAGATATCTCACAATCTTGTTTGGGACCTCCCATTGGAAACCATATTTACTAATCCAATTAGGAGCCACCTCTGTCCAACCCAAGAGATGAGACTTAGAGGGATCAATTTTGTGTCTTGAGGAAAGACAAAAAACATCCAACTTTCCCAATAAATTTGATAGGTTGGCTTCTTCCAAGGATAATAAAATTGGTTTTTCATCTACAAATTGGAGGTTAAGGAGATCATTCTCATCTAGA
This sequence comes from Sequoia sempervirens, assembly GCA_007258455.2. Lineage (NCBI taxonomy): Eukaryota > Viridiplantae > Streptophyta > Pinopsida > Cupressales > Cupressaceae > Sequoia > Sequoia sempervirens. The sequence continues at coordinate 597,041,830 of VDFB02047230.1, read as the reverse complement.
AATCTAACACATCTAATTCTCAAAATGGATGAGTTTTCCCTTAGTACATAGTCTAGTGTATCTGATGCAATTACAAAGAGAGTTGGGGCAAGAGGACACCCTTGTCTTATAAACCTTTCAAGTAAAATTTCCTAAGATGGAATTCCATTTACCTCCACTTGAGCAATAGCATCATGAAAAAGAGTTCTGACCATATGAGAGAATGAATCAAGAAATATAAAGGCCTTTAGCATTAATAGTACAAAACCCCACTCAATTCTATCGTAGGCCTTTTTAAAATATAATAATAGCATTGCAACATTCTGTCTAGTAAGTTTTTCCCAATTCAAGGCCTCCCAACTAGTGATCAAATTTTCAAGAATGTATCTCCCTTTTATAAATCCAGTCTGAGTAGAGTTAATGATTGAAGGGAGAATAAGAGCCACTCTATCATCCATAATCTTAGCTATAATTTTGTATGAGGCATTAAGCAACGTTATGGGTCTCTAATTTTTGACAAGGGTTTTGTCTCCTTCCTTAGGAATTAATTTGATCAACCCTTTGTTAATTTTGGTGCCAAGAGTTCTTTTTTCAAATGCTTCCTTGTATACAAGGAGAAGATCATCACTAACCCAGTCCAGAAAGGATTTATAGAATTCTGCAGGGAGGCCATCGACTCCCAGAGATTTATCATTTTTAAGAGAAAGGATAGTCCTTCTAACTTCCTACACTGTGAAATCCTTACCAAGTTCATCAACCATCTTCGCATTCACCTTTTTAGGTATAATCTTTTCAATGTATTGTCTTTCCTTCAAATCGACATCTATCTCACCATCAGAAGAGAAGAGATTTTTATAAAAAAGCAAAAATTGAGTCCTTATTTCATCAGGATTGCTTACAGTGGCATCATTGACAGTAAGCCGATCAATTTGTTCTCTGGCCTGTTTCTCTTTTATGAATCTAAAAAAGAACTTAGTACCTTTGTCTCCATTTTCAAGCTAGTTCATTTTTTCTCTAACCCTTAGGCCTCTGACTCTGGAATTTTGTAGTTTCCTAAGGGAGCACTTGGCCAAAGTCACCCTATTTGTGAGATATTCATCTCTAGGGTTCAATTGCAACTCTACCTCTGCTTGTAAGAGTTTGTCTTGAAGGAGGGACTCCTCTTTCCGGTGGTCCTTGGCTTTCTTTTTTCCAATGGTCTAAAATAAGGTTTTCTAGCCTTCAGCATTTAGATTCCATCTATTCGTATGAGTGATTTTGATACATCCATTTATTAATTTGTCTTAAACATAAAATGGCATTTTTGTAATCAATGTCTTTGAGAAGAGTAGTATTAAGACATAAACTACTATTGCCTTTGGAAATCTTGGAGGCACCCTATTTAAGACAAAATTTAGCTCTTATCGGGTGATGATCAGAGAGGGAGAATGGAGAAACTTCAACCCTACATCTAGAACTCATGAGAGAAGCCAAGAAAAAGGAACTATTGATATAGAATCTATCAAGTCTACAATAGATTCTTCGGCCACCCTGTTGGGAATTACACCATGTAAATGAGATGGTCTTAGAATCCTTATTTTTCCCTTCAATGGGGTCTTCTAATTTAAGTTTGGATCTCAACCTTTTCTAATAGAATCTTTCATTCCCCTTCCACTCAAATCCAAAACCTCCCCATTTATCTTCCTCCCTCTCAACAAAATTGAAATCTCCACCAATGACCCACATAATGTCTTGCAATGCACCCATCCAATTCCAGAGGCAGATCCTCTCATTATAGTAATTAGGAGCATACACTGCACAAACACCAAAACATATGTCTTCTTTCTTGATTATTAATCAAACTTCTGAATTGCAAGGAGAGACCCCATAGCCATCAACAAATTGGGCCCACTTGTTATCCAACAAGATCACCACGCCCCCTTTCCCTCTCTCATGTTTTGTAACAAATTGTAATGCCTCTTTCTAAATGACCCTTAAGCTAGTATCTAAGGTAAAGCCAATGGCCTTGACCTCCTGTAGTAGAACAAAGTCAATATCCTTCTTTAGCATTAAAAATCTCCTTACAATATGTTTTATGTCAAGGGACTCCAAGCCCCTAACATTCTAGGAGATACAGTTTAACTCTATTATGATTGTTCACTTGGGGTAGATCCTTTATCACTCTTAAAATTTTCAAAACATTTAGGTAGTCTAGTTTTAGACTCCATTCTCTTAGCATTGGGGGGGTGAATTCCACTCAACTTTTTCCTCTTGTCCTTCCAATGTTGATTTAAATCTTTATCTTAGAAGGGTTTACCCGACTCCAACCCCTTCTTTTTTTTGTATCTCTAAGTTTTTTTAACAACAACCTCGATGGGATTATCCTCACCTTTAGAGGTATCCTTAGTAGAAAGTAAGCCATGATCATCTACGGATTCCATTCCTAACATGGTGAAGAAAACATGTCTGAACTAACCAATCCACTTAGGGGGTTAATAGGATCCATTCCTAATATAGGAATTAGAATTTCATCAACCTTTTGATTTCCAACTATAAAGGAGATAGTATTGAAAGAACTAGACTTGTCCAATTTTCCCTCAACTCGATCCAGACTGGTAGCTCCTAGATCAGAGATGGGGCGAGCAATGGGAATATCATCTTGAGTGAGGGAATGCAAAGAAGGGAAACCACCCTTGTCTAGAGTCACATTTCTATCTTCTAGGGACTGGAGGGGCAATTCATCTCTAAATTCCAGGGCCCCAGACTCTATTTTGGATTCCACCAATTGATTTTATTCAAAACATTTAGAGTTGAAGGTGTAAATTTGCTTACCCGGGTTGGGATTAGTATCTTGGATTTATTTTGGTTGTCTTAACTTCATAAGTGCCAATTTGTGAGAATTTAGCTTTGGAGTATTTTGCAATTGATTGAAAAAATTTATGAGTTTTATGTCAATATCTACTATTCCACCCTTACGAGTTTCATCCTATTCTTTTATTATGTTGTTATCTAGTTAATTTAAGAGAGAGGATAAAATTTCTTCCACTCTTGAAGTATTATTATTGCTTTTATTTGTCTTTGCATTCTCCATTCACGGAGGGTTATTCTTTCTATTAGTGTTGGCTTTAGAATTAGCGAGGCCATATTTCTCATCGAGCTACTGTAGGGTAGGGTCACAACCCTCGATACCCATCTCCTTATTTACATCTCTATCATTCCACCATTCAAAACCAGAGGGATGCATTTTATTTCGACCACCTCCATCTAGGGTGGTCATATTATTGATTTTATTTTTAATTAAAGGGAAAGTCCTTCGGATATGGCCCTCATGTCTACAAAGATAATAGGTGTTCAACCCACCCAATAATTAAATTTCACATTTAATATTTCCAGACTTTAATTTAATCTCCAACACCTCTGGTAAATCCAAACCCGGCAATAATAATACCAAAACCCGATCATCATAATGGGGAAGTGGGGATTTGGTATCATCCACCTTCAAAATAGAACCATAGGGCTCAAGTAGAAGCAAAACGAATTTCTAGAGGTGGGGTGGAACCCATTTTATGGTTATCCACCGAGGGCTCGAAAGGGCCGACACCTCATCTTTCATAGCCTTTGAGTTCCATGCTAGAGCATGGAAGACCACATTACCAACATTCCAAAATCATTTAGAGGTTACTTCCATTTGGGATTTTTGATTATTGAAAAAAACAACAAATAATCATTTCTGAATCATTCGACAACAATAAAATTGTAGTCCTAACTTTCTTTCCCAAACATTATTAAACCATTCCTCCATGTATTTTCTAGCTAGAACCCTATTAAGGTCGACAAGTGTAAAGAAAATTATCGTTTTAATCAATCTAGCATCTTCCTTTTCAATAGCCTCATCTAGGGTTTTGTTAGGAACAAGAATAGATTTCAACAGAAAAGTTGAGTTGTGCTTACCTTGTTCCTGCTCTCTATTGCATTGCACGCTAACACTTTCTCCAATGTCAAACTTTTCTTCCTACGGAAATTTTTTTCTCTCTCCTGCAACCACGTCTCGGAATGATTTAGAAGCCTCCACCTTCTCATTGGATTTGGATGGGATATTAGGGGATCCATTAGGGGGCTTTGTATCCCCTAGCATCATCAAATGATCACTCTTTAGAGAACCCACACATAGGTAGGCTGAGTCCCACTATCGGTACGAGGCCGAAGTCACACCTCACAAACAATTGTTACAACCAAGATAAACTAAGTGCCATGACCAGATACACTCGTACGCCCCAGGAATGATGAGAAATCATGGAGGAGGGCCAAGCCTCCTCCACAAAACGTGAAAGGACACACCACCAAAACCCTCACATGAGAGAACCCTAGTTGCAAAGCTTTTTTTCTTTCTTCCAAAGCAAACACTTTTTGCAACTCCTCAAACTAATAATTTTTCATAAAAAATGATTTATTTTTTATATAGATAAAAATCTATAAAATTTTTTATTTTTTAATAACTTGATAATTAGTGTTGTCTTAGAAATTAATTTTATTTTACTTACTACTCAATCATTAAGTATTTTGTAAGAAAATAATTTTTCCTACTTAATATCGATTTATCTATTTTATTTATTTTTATCAAGAGAACTTTGTGATGATTAGGTTGTGTTGGTTTCATTTATTTTGTAATAATTTTTTTTAATTAAAATATTTAATGTTATATTTTTGTATTTTATATATTAATATTTCTAATTATTTATTTATTATATAGTAATTAATTATAAGTTCTTGTGAGAAAAAATATTTTACTAATATGATTTGGTTATTATAGTTATGACATGTGTATATTCATGTAAGAGAATATCTTGAAAATGAAAATATGTAAGAGAATCTATGGTGCATGTAAGAGCATGTTAGAGGAAAGTTGAATTTTTGACTTGATATTTTGAACATCTTATGATACATATTATTATACAACATCAAAATATTAGATGGATATAATGAAACTAAAATGGAGTGCCCAACTTATGAAGTTGCATGTGAAAAACAATGACATGGTATGATAGATGTAAAATCATATTCTAACTTAAATCTAGAATTCTAAGACTAAGGAGGGAATTGGAATTTGCGCCAAGGATTCATGGTATTGACCACTCACAATTTCATGGATTTCTTCCTTTTTTTTATTGAATTCAATAGATGGAGGTTTCATAATGAGTTTGAAAGTATAGATCGTGTTATTGAAATAAGTCCAAATATGATGTGGTAAATTCTCTTGTGAAGGCTCTTTATGTAGACTATACTAAAATTGATATTATTTTAATATTTTAGATTATAATTTTCACACTTTTCTCTCCTTATAGAATATAGTAGAAAGTGTCGCATCTTAAATTTATTTTGGTTGGTGTAAAATATTGGTAAACTCACACCATACCGCGTTGTAGGAGGATAATATTTTAACAAATACTATTTTGAGTAGAATGCATACAATTTAAAAAAAAAAAAGATTATAGAAATAATTACAAGATTAAAGGAAAAAATTGAATGGCACCAAAATTTAATTGTGGAAGCTCAAGATGAAATCTTACTCAGATTGTGATCTATGATTTTCGATAAATTAGAGTAGAAAGTGTCACACTTTAACTTCTTTCTTATGTGAAAATATTTATTTTATCTATTATTTTTCTTTTACAAAGTTGACTATTAGATGAGTAGGTGGTGCTAGTTTCAATTATTTTATAATATTTTTTAGTTAATAAAATATTTAATATTATATTATAGCTTAATGCTAATATTTATTTATTATATACTATTTAATTCTAAGTTCATATAAGATTGGGAATCCTACTATTATTTGACCATTATTTTTATGGCATGTGTAGATGCATGTAAGAGAATATATTATAATTATTGATATGTAAGAACATCTATGATAATGCTAGTAGCATTAGACAATCCATAGTGCATTTAAGAGGATAAATAAATTATTAAATTTATATGTAGACCATATTGTGATGTATGTTATGATACAACATAAAACATATTGGAATAAATATAATGAAACTAAAATAGAACACCCAAATTAATGAGTTGCATAATTGACAAATTATGACATGGTATGGTAGGTGTAAGAGTATTATATTTCAAATTGGAAGATGAAGACCATGGAGGGTATTAGAGTTTGCACCAATATTTAGATTATGGTATTAACCATTTCATTGTTCTTTACAACTAATATCTTAATGAACTAATTTATCCATTTATTCAGTGTTAGAGATGGAGGTTTCATAGTAAATTTAAAAGTATAGTTATGTTGTGGAAATTAGTACAAACATGATGTTGGTGATTTATCTTATGATGACTTGCCTAGATTATATTATAAGTAATGTTATTTCTAATTAATACATTAATTTAATTTTTGAATTCTAGTTTCTTTTGTAGAAAAGAGTTTTCCCTGACTATATCACTATGTTATGGCTCTTGTGTGTATCTTATTCTTTCTTTTAATATTTTAGATCTAATTATATATATATATATATATATATATATATATATATATATATATATATATATATATTTATCTCTTTATATATTATAGTAGAAAGTGCCACATCTTAACTTTATTTTATTTGGTATCAAAGCTTGATCAATGCAATTCCTAAGTTGTAGGAAATGATCGCATCCACAAAGGATATAAAAGTCATGGAAAATCCTAACTTGAGAATTGGACATTCCAACAGGTGACTAATATCTTCTTATGGTCATTCATTTACATTGTCAAACCAGGGAACGTATACTTGAAATGGAGCGGCACTGTATGTGCACTAAGAACGAGTTTCAGTCACGATTTACCAGAAATAAATGCATGAAAGGAATTCTACTTATGCTACAGGAATGTAATGCAAAGCCTTCTAAACTTAATCAAAGTAGAAATCATGTAATGCCCCATCGTGCAAACCCCAAAGGACAATTAAACAATAATTACTGCACAATTTTTTTTTTTAAAAGATAACATAACATACATGTAATACACATTAAGCCATAACATGAATTTCATTTAAGTAGATTCATTAACACATACATCCCTTGGGGTACATGAGGAGTCATTACGCGACTTAGATCCCCACAATGACAATAAAGAATAAAAGCCAAAGATACAATCCATAACAAAGTGAACATTATCAAATGTAACACATACATGATAATCATTGATAAGAAACCATCTGTGTACATAAATACAACAAATGCATGATTAACTTAACACATTGATTAACAACCACCGTGGCCAAGATCCACACAAGGTTTAATGTTACATTACAATACAATGTTCTAGAGGTACAATGATACAAAAGTGTTCCCAATATGAATGGAAACCATACAACAAGAATCATGATACAAATGAATAGATGAATACACAGTATCATAACTGGCTCCAAGACAAATACAACTCTGGAGTTGCCGCAACTGCACCAATCCGCACCTCTCAATCCTCGACTGGGGACCCAATGGGGTGCTTAGCACATTCCACCCGACCATGTGGGTCCAAAGACCCACCCCCGTGCTAAGGAGCTGACAAGAAAGAGTCTTCAACCAAGAACATCCAAACACAGAACCACAAGACTCAACAACATACAAAGGTATCATAAAACTCAAGGATTACAATGACATAATCAACAACATCCAAGAGTCATTAAAATAACTTAAAATCATAAATCTCATCACATAAATCAAAGCAATGACCAATAAACAAGTAACCAAAGGATGATCATGAAACACTTCCAAATCAACTGAATTAATAACCATAATACAAATCCAAATTGCAATTAAATAATACAATAACATCATATCACAGTACCAAAAGATTACAAGGTCATAAGTCAAATATCAATGAGATCATACAAGACCACAAAGTACACCAAAGATGTATCAAGGCAATACTCCTTAAATCAATATAAGTCCATTCAACCACAAACTAAACCAACACCCATAACATACTTCCAGAGGAACACAAAAAAGTAACACATGGGCAACTAGGGGAGAGTGTCATCGCATAGTCCTACATGGGCTATCCTATGCTCTTCCTCGCAACTGGAGGCGCCAATCCCATCTATGGCTATCCTGTGCCCTTCCTCCCAACTGGAGGCATCGGTCCATAGGGTGACTCATGCGGAGCCGTAAACCTCTTGTGAAGACGAGGTCACGACCTTGCCAACCATGGCCTTCTCAGCCTTCCATTAGTCTGTGGAAGCACTAATGAAGACAAGGCATCCATTTTTAAAACTTATAATGATATTACTACCCAACCCTCCTAAGTTAATTATTAGGTTTTTACTTAATTACTAACTCACTCATGGGTTATCCTGTGCCCTTCCCCTTAAACGAGGCACCGGCCCCCACGAGGAGCCACTCTCCCTAGAGACCCAACAATCTCAAACCAAAAATAACCAAGGGTTGTACCATCATAATTTGAACAAAGAATCACAACATAAAAGTGTGCGAGGGATTACCCATCTCGCTAACAAGTACAAAATCAAAGTCTCAACAATTCTCGTACAACCCTTTCAAAATCTTGATACCAAAACACTTTCCACTTCAAGGGCACAAAAAAGGAGAGACATTGACCAACAATAAAAATAAGCCTCTGGTAGATTCTCATAAAGTTTACACTAGGGTTTCCCCATCAAAGAACTAACAACAATAATTGCAAGGCCACAAGAACTATTTTCAATTCAAATATAATGAGAGAATACATTAAAATAAGATCAACAACTCCATTCAAACAACATCAAAAACTTTGATACAAACTAAATCGAAAATCCAAGGGAAACCTCTATTTTCTCCTCTCGGAATACCCATAACTCAAAGAACTTTTCAATTTGACTCATTAACAACTCAAGCAGAACCATCAATCATGACAATGATAACATAAATCGATTTACCACTTAGGGTAAAGAACAAAAGAAAACATATGGGTTCCCAACGAATAGCAACATAAATTAATTGAGAGAAAATCTCCAACTCAAAATCAACTCACAAAAAGTAACATTAAAAGGGTCTAACAAAACAATCCATAAAACCACACATTCAAATACAATATAACCATTCATTCAATAAGAAGTAACTTGAAACAATCTAAAAAGAACATTATTTTAAAGATCAATCATTTCCAACATTTAAGGATAGCACAATATTGCGAAGTGAAGATAAAATCTAATGTTTTTAAGCCATAAGACACTAATCACAAATATACTCTTCCAAACACAAATTAGAACAAATATATTCCAATTTATTACATTCACAACTTATTTTATTCTTGCTTGAAAAGACATATCGTTGTTCTACTTGAAATAACATTGCCTATCATTTTAGTAATTTTTATGTCTTGAAACAATAGTGAGAATACAATAATTAACTATGTAAATTGAAGTAATTACTCTAATTGACCAATGAAATATACATTAATTTTTCTCAAGCAAAACCTACTTAATGTCTTAGATCTCTAATTACATCTATTGAAAGTAAACTGCTTTTTTCCTTATTTTAGTTTCTTAACTCAACATTTATTAATTACAACTTTTACAAGAAATAATTTCCATAAATCAAATTTTAAAGCACTAGACCCTTCTATATTTGATTGGAGCATTTTCCAACATCTACTCATGCATTTATTTTGAAACAATCAACAAAATATTTTAAAAATTACATTTAACTAATCATAACCACATATTTAATTACCTAAGCTTCATCATACAACAAATGAACAAATAAATATTAACTCCAAGATTAACATCTATTAATGAACACCATATATGTGCAACTTATTGTTTACTCAAAGGATCTGATATAACCCAACTAAGGCAACTTTATTCAGGAAAATGTGATCCTTCTTTGGTGTATACGACCTTGAAAATCAACTAACATTGAAACTATATGATATAAGACATTCTTATAATATTCTGCGCAACCCTATAGGATAGTTTGAGCCATGTTATCATTGATCTAAAAGAGACTACAACACCATTCACCATAACAGATCATCAGATTTTAGCCTTACAAAAGAAACTCAATGAAGATAGTTTATTGTAGAGCTGAGTACAAAATAGTTCAGGTAAAGGATTTGCTATTCTTCAGATTTAGTCAATTGTAAAGGAATGGAATAGACTTCCTACAATGATTGAGAAGGTGACTAAAAGGAAGCTCGTGCTCTCCTATAAAATAATTCTATATGAAGATAACTATTGACTGGATAGGATACGGCAACAAATAATGCATTCAGAGATATATAAAGAAGTAACAGGTAGAACCAATGCCAAATCTTGCATTGAGCTAATATTAAACTTAAACCCAAGCCGACGACTATATAATCAAATGATGATGAGATTTTAGTTAAAACTATACACCCTGCCATGTTCAAGTGCGCCACTGTGACAAGTTATCAATGAAACCAGAGGGATTATTTAATTTACTCCACCTTTGCAAGTCTAAATGTTGCAACTGAGACGGATCACCAATGGTTTCGGGGAGACTATTTAATTCTGTACAATGCCTCAATTCGAAATGGCGTAACAGTGACAGGTTGCCAAGTATATTAGGAAGTGAATATTGGAATTTGGAAATATCGCCATCTACTTGCATTATTATCAAATATCAAGTGTTATCCGCAAGACTGAAGGGAAAGGTGAGGTGAAAATATGTGACTTAAGAGAAGGAGAATTAATGTACAACTTTTTCTATTTTGAACTAGACGCATTTCTGATTAGAGGCGAGTTTCTAGAGACGCGCTCAAGATTGAAGTTTTGGAAATTAATCTTCCCACAAACAGTGGAAAGCTATTTATCATGTTAGTGATTGAAATTAGTTTATTTTCAAGTGCTGGAACTGCGACAGATGACAGAAGAAACAAGCAGAATATGTAAATTTTAAAATTCCCAATTAAGATGAAGCCCCGCAGCTGAGACAGAATGATAGTGAAATTAGAGAGATTATTTAACCTCTAAACTTCCTATTATGTTCAAGAATATGAAACGATTCGTGAACTTATACGTTTCAAAGAGTAAGATGTTTGTAATATTTAGACTCAAGACCTGATGTTTTATTAAGGCCTGAAATAGATATGAGTAAAAGATATACACAATTTCCCCAATTAAAAAGCAATAACAAGAGCATTTACATTACCTAATGAAAACTGCCAGAGCATTTAGGGTGATATACTGTTGAAAGTGCCTAACCAAAACAATTAAATAAAGTGGAAGATCAAAGATAGAAAAGAACCTGACTAAGTCGATGCCATGCAATCTTCCTAGCAACACCGCCTGGATAAAAATAGAACCCCGCCATTTAAAGCATACCAAAACGATCACAATAATCATTAACGGCAGACAAATAAGAAGGTGCTTCAAATATATCCTCTTAATTACTGCTCACAGGAGGCAGAAGATAGCTATAGATGGGACCGGCACCTCCAGTTGGGAGGAAGAGCACAGGATAGCCCATGTAGGACTATGCGATGACACTCTCCCCTAGTTGCCCATGTGTTACTTTTTTGTGTTCCTCTGGAAGTATGTTATGGGGGTTGGTTTAGTTTGTGGTTGAATGGACTTATATTAATTTAAGGAGTATTGCCTTGATACATCTTTGGTGTACTTTGTGGTCTTGTATGATCTCATTGATATTTGACTTATGACCTTGTACTCTTTTGGTGTACTGTGATATGATGTTATAGTATTATTTAATTGCAATTTGGATTTGTATTATGGTTATTAATTCAGTTGATTTGGAAGTGTTTCATGATCATCCTTTGGTTACTTTTTTATTGGTCATTGCTTTGATTTATGTGATGAGATTTATGATTTTAAGTTATTTTAATGACTCTTGGATGTTGTTGATTATGTCATTGTAATCCTTGAGTTTTATGATACCTTTGTATGTTGTTGAGTCTTGTGGTTCTGTGTTTGGATGTTCTTGGTTGAAGACTCTTTCTTGTCAGCTCCTTAGCACGGGGGGTGGGTCTTCGAACCCACATGGTCGGGTGGAACGTGCTAAGCACCCCATTGGGTCCCTAGTCAAGGATCGAGAGGTGCGGATTGGTGCAGTTGCGGCGACTCCAGAGTTGTATTTGTCTTAGAGCCAGTTATGATACTGTATATTCATCTATTCATTTGTATCATGATTCTTGTTGTATGGTTTCCATTCATATTGGGAACACTTTTGTATCATTGTACCTCTAGAACATTGTATTGTAATGTAACATTAAACCTTGTGTGGATCTTGGCCACGGTGGTTGTTAATCAATGTGTTAAGTTAATCATGCATATGTTGTATTTATGTACACAGATGGTTTCTTATCAATGATTATCATGTATGTGTTACATTTGATAATGTTCACTTTGTTATGGATTATATCTTTGGCTTTTATTCTTTATTGTCATTGTGGGGATCTAAGTCGTGTAATGAATCCTCGTGTACCCCAAGGGATGTATGTGTTGATGAATCTACTTAAATGAAATTCATGTTATGGCTTAATGTGTATTACATGTATGTTATGTTATCTTTAGAAAAAAAAAATTGTGCAGTAATTATTGTTTAATTGTCCTTTGGGGTTCGCACGACGGGGCATTACAACATGGTATCAGAGCATAGGTTCATACACTGGGCACTATGTGCGCTCACTATGTAACCTTGCGCTTAGACCCGTGAGTCTTGAGTTTCACTTTTCTTTTGTCATTGTTGTGAACTTGATTTTATTTTGTTAACCGGTGTCGGGTTGATGGTGCAGGAAACTGATGGGAAAGGATAGGACCCTCGGTGTAGTGCGCAATGCACCGATATCCTTCCTATTAGGGATGCTCTATGGACCCTTGATTTTTAGTGTGATGTGTTCTGGGTGATGTGTTTCATGTGTGTCAATAGGTCAAGTGTGTGTGGAATTTGCGATTTTGTTTTCCTTGAGTGATGAATTATGTTTTCTTGAATTTGTGAAGGTGTAAAATTTTACCCTTTTATTGAAATTGATGTGAGTTTTGGTGTTGAATAATGGTTAAAGTGGAGTTCTTTGTGTGAAAATTATGATTTTTAACGAAAATGTGAGGTTTTGTGGATAATTATTCTATGGGTTTTAGCATAATATAGTATCTTGAGGCTAAGATGCAACTTGAATTATTGGTACTAATGTGCAATGCTCTATGGTAGCTTTTGATTTACAAGAAGTGGGCTTCAGAAAGCATAGGGACAAAGGTAATGTAATTGTAATATGCAGGTATAGATACTTATAATGTCAAGTAGTAATTCATTTTGATATAGTAGATGAATTAGGTTTGTGGTTAGTATCCTTATACGAATATTTCCTAACTAATTAGAAGAAAATTGTTTACGAGTTACTAGAATTGTTTTGACTATTATTGTGGTTTAGTGGGAGGGACAGTGTGGTATCACTCGCTCGCGAGTGCCCTACTATGCTGGGAGTTCCTCTCACGATGTATTTTGTGATATGCATGTATTGTGCACAACGTTTGTTTGCATGCAGGATTGCAGGAACTAAGTCTCAATTCCACCTGCATTGTCAGGATAGGGCGAGCATTATATACACCCAATGGGGTTGATGTTGAACATGGGAGCTGACAAGAAATTTTCCCCAACCTAGTTCATCATCTGTCCTAGTGTTTGACAAATTGGTCTGGTTGCAACCCCATCAACACTTTTGTTTTGGTATCATTTCCTTATTTTTGGTTTGTTTAATTTTCGTTGCTTACTTGATGACGTTTAATTGATGTTTTGATTTATGGTGTTGGTGTGCTTATGATCATTGATATTGTTGTGTTATCGTGTTTATGCTTGAGATCGACTTCCGGGAGTAAGTCGATGTCTAAGGGGGGGAGGATGTAGTGCCCTCCATTTGCGGTTGTCGTTGATGTTAAGAAAGTTGTTGTTGGTAATGTCATGATGATGTGGTGATTTTATTATTTAATTTAATTTTAAGGTTATGAGATAACACTAATAATATGCTTGGATTTGATTAATAAAGTTAATTTAATAAGAAGGTTACTTGTTTTATTTGGAATTAAATAAAGAATTAGATTCAATAATAAACATTAATTGAATTATCATTAGGAGTTAGTTATTTAAAGTAATCGGATTAGATGAGGAAAGGTAATTATCATTTAATGATTAAATTTGATTAATAAATTTTAAAAAATATTAGAGAGGATTAAATATTAAAATTGTACTTAAGTTTAAATAAATTAAGGTGAAAATATTTATTAAAATAAATATATTCTATTGTAACTAAAAGAAAGATTAAATTATTAAATATTTATTAAATATTTAATAGATGATCTATTTGGTTCATATATTAAAGAGTCAATTGTAAAATAATAAATAAGGGTAGTGGCTGGCATTCAATCATAACTGTTGGAAGTGCAGCGGTTTGATCAAATTATAATAAGTGATGGAAGTCGAACGGTTCCCTGATGGGAGTGGAAAAGACACCATGAAACAAATTATAAACAAGAATTATTCGGGAGGAAAGGGGAGAAAAAAAAAAAAGTTTCGGAGAGGGGGGTTCGTTAAGATTAAAATTTTCTCTTTACCCATACATTGGAGCGAGTTCTCCCTATGATCCAATCTTAGACTACCCCCCCCCCCCCCAACAAATATCCAGTGGATTTCCTGTGAGCAGTAATTAAGAGGATATATTTGAAGCACCTTCTTATTTTTCTGCCATTAATGATTATTGTGATCGTTTTGGTATGCTTTAAATGGCGGGGTTCTATTTTTATCCAGGCGGTGTTGCTAGGAAGATTGCATGGCATCAACTTAGCCAGGTTCTTTTCTATCTTTGATCTTCCACTTTCTTTAATTGTTTTGGTTAGGCACTTTCAACAGTATATCGCCCTAAATGCTCTGGCAGTTTTCATTAGGTAATGTAAATGCTCTTGTTATTGCTTTTAAATTGGGGAAATTGTGTATATCTTTTACTCATATCTATTTCGGGCCTTAATAAAACATCAGGTCTTGAGTCTAAATCTTACAAACATCTTACTCTTTGAAACATATAAGTTTAGGAATCATTTCATATTCTTGAACATAATAGGAAGTTTAGAGGTTAAATAATCTCTTTGATTTCACTATCATTCTGTCTCAGCTGCGGCGCTTCATCTTAATTGGGAATTTTAAAATTTACATATTCTGCTTGTTTCTTCTGTCATCTGTCGCAGTTCCAGCACTTGAAAATAAACTAATGTCAATCACTAACATGATAAAGAGCTTTCCACTGTTTGTGGGAAGATTAATTTCCAAAACTTCAATCTTGAGTGTGTCTCTGGAAACTCGCCTCTAATCAGAAATGCATCTAGTTCAAAATAGAAAAAGTTGTACATTAATTCTCCTTCTCTTAAGTCACGTATTTGCACCTCACCTTTCCCTTCAGTCTTGCGGATAACACTTGAGCTTTGGTAATAATGCAAGTAGATGGCGATATTTCCAAATTCCAATATTCACTTCCTAATATACTCGGCAACCTGTCACTGTTATGACATTTCGAATTGAGGCATTGTACAGAATTAAATAGTCTCCTTGAAACCATTGGTGACCCGTCTCAGCTGCAACGTTTAGACTTGCAAAGGTGGAGTAAATTAAATAATCCCTCTAGTTTCATTGATAACTTGTCACAGTGGCGCACTTGAACATGGTAGGGTGTATAGTTTTAACTAAAATCTCATCATCATTTGATTATATAGTCGTCGGCTTGGGTTTAAGTTTAATATTAGCTCAATGCAAGATTTGGCGTTGGTTCTACCTATTACTTCTTTATATATCTCTGAATGCATTATTTGTTGTCATATCCTATCCATTCAATAGTTATCTTCATATAGAATTCTTTTATAGGAGAGCACGAGCGTCCTTTTAGTCACCTTCTCAATCATTGTAGGAAGTCTATGCCATTCCTTTATAGTCGACTAAATCTGAAAAATATCAAATCCTTTACCTAAATTATTTTCTACTTAGCTCTACAATAAACTATCTTCATTGAGTTTCTTTTGTAAGGCTAAACTCTGATGATCTGTTATGGTGAATGGTGTTGTAGTCTCTTTTAGATCAATGATAACATGGCTCAAACTGTCCTATAGGGTTGCGCAAAATATTATAAGAATGTCTTATATCATATAGTTTCAATGTTAGTTGATTTTCAAGGTCGTATACACCAAAGAAGGATCACATTTTCCTGAATAAAGTTGCCTTAGTTGGGTTATATCAGATCCTTTGAGTAAACAATAAGTTGCACATATATGGTGTTCATTAATAGATGTTAATCTTGGAGTTAATATTTATTTGTTCATTTGTTGTATGATGAAGCTTAGGTAATTAAATATGTGGTTATGATTAGTTAAATGTAATTTTTAAAATATTTTGTTGATTGTTTCAAAATAAATGCATGAGTAGATGTTGGAAAATGCTCCAATCAAGTATAGAAGGGTCTAGTGCTTTAAAATTTGATTTATGGAAATTATTTCTTGTAAAAGTTGTAATTAATAAATGTTGAGTTAAGAAACTAAAATAAGGAAAAAAGTTACAGTTTACTTTCAATAGATGTAATTAGAGATCTAAGACATTAAGTAGGTTTTGCTTGAGAAAAATTAATGTATATTTCATTGGTCAATTAGAGTAATTACTTCAATTTACATAGTTAATTATTGTATTCTTACTATTGTTTCAAGACATAAAAATTACTAAAATGATAGGCAATGTTATTTCAAGTAGAACAATGATATGTCTTTTCAAGCAAGAATAAAATAAGTTGTGAATGTAATCAATTGGAATATATTTGTTCTAATTTGTGTTTGGAAGAGTATATTTGTGATTAGTGTAGATTATGGCTTAAAAACATTAGATTTTATCTTCACTTCCCAATATTGTGCTATCCTTAAATGTTGGAAATGATTGATCTTTAAAATAATGTTCTTTTTAGATTGTTTCAAGTTACTTCTTATTGAATGAATGGTTATATTGTATTTGAATGTGTGGTTTTATGGATTGTTTTGTTAGACCCTTTTAATGTGACTTTTCGTGAGTTGATTTTGAGTTGGAGATTTTCTCTCAATTAATTTATGTTGCTATTCATTGGGAACCCATATGTTTTCTTTTGTTCTTTACCCTAAGTGGTAAATCGGTTTATGTTATCATTGTCATGATTGATGGTTCTGCTTGAGTTGTTAATGAGTCAAATTGAAAAGTTCTTTGAGTTATGGGTATTCCGAGAGGAGAAAATAGAGGTTTCCCTTGGATTTCTAATTTAGTTCGTATCGAAGTTGTTGATCTTATTTTAATGTATTCTCTCATTATATTTGAATTGAAAATAGTTCTTGTGGCCTTGCAATTATTGTTGTCAGTTCTTTGATGGGGAAACCCTAGTGTAAACTTTATGAGAATCTACTAGAGGCTTATTTTTATTGTTGGTCAATGTCTCTCCTTTTTTGTGCCCTTGAAGTGGCAAGTGTTTTGGTATCAGGATTTTGAAAGGGTTGTACGAGAATTGTTGAGACTTTGATTTTGTACTTGTTAGCGAGATGGGTAATGCCTCACATGCTTTTATGTTGTGATTCTTTGTTCAAATTATGATGGTACAACCCTTGGTTATTTTTGGTTTGAGATTGTTGGGTCTCTAGGGAGAGTGGATCCTTGTGGGGGCTGGTGCCCCGTTTAAGGGGAAGGGCATAGGATAACCCACGAGTGAGTTAGTAATTAAGTGAAAACCTAATAATTAACTTAGGAGGGTTGGGTAGTAATATCATTATAAGATTTAAAAATGGATTCCTTGTCTTCATTAGTGCTTCCACAGACTAATGGAAGGCTGAGAAGGCCGTGGTTTGCAAGGTCATGACCTCGTCTTCACGAGAGGTTTACGGCTCCGCATGAGTCACCCTATGGACCGGCGCCTCTAGTTGGGAGGAAGGGCACAGGATAGCCATAGATGGGACCGGCGCCTCCAGTTGGGAGGAAGAGCACAGGATAGCCCATGTAGGACTATGCGATGACACTCTCCCCTAGTTGCCCATGTGTTACTTTTTTGTGTTCCTTTGGAAGTATGTTATGGGGGTTGGTTTAGTTTGTGGTTGAATGGACTTATATTGATTTAAGGAGTATTGCCTTGATACATCTTTGGTGTACTTTGTGGTCTTATATGATCTCATTGATATTTGACTTATGACCTTGTACTCTTTTGGTACTGTGATATGATGTTATTGTATTGTTTAATTACAATTTGGATTTGTATTATGGTTATTAATTCAGTTGATTTGGAAGTGTTTCATGATCATCCTTTGGTTACTTGTTTATTGGTCATTGCTTTGATTTATGTGATGAGATTTATGATTTTAAGTTATTTTAATGACTCTTGGATGTTGTTGATTATGTCATTGTAATCCTTGAGTTTTATGATACCTTTGTATGTTGTTGAGTCTTGTGGTTCTGTGTTTGGATGTTCTTGGTTGAAGACTCTTTCTTGTCAGCTCCTTAGCACGGGGGGTGGGTCTTCGGACCCACATGGTCGGGTGGAGCATGCTAAGCACCCCATTGGGTCCCCAGTCGAGGATCGAGAGGTGCGGATTGGTGTAGTTGTGGCGACTCCAGAGTTGTATTTATCTTGGAGCCAGTTATGATACTTTGTATTCATCTATTCATTTGTATCATGATTCTTGTTGTATGGTTTCCATTCATATTGGGAACACTTTTGTATCATTGTACCTCTAGAACATTGTATTGTAATGTAACGTTAAACCTTGTGTGGATCTTGGCCACGGTGGTTGTTAATCAATGTGTTAAATTAATCATGCATATGTTGTATTTATGTACACAGATGGTTTCTTATCAATGATTATCATGTATGTGTTACATTTGATAATGTTCACTTTGTTATGGATTATATCTTTGGCTTTTATTCTTTATTGTCGTTGTGGGGATCTAAGTCTCATAATGACTCCTCGTGTACCCCGAGGGATGTATGTGTTAATAAATCTAATTAAATGAAATTCATGTTATGGCTTAATGTGTATTACATGTATGTTATGTTATCTTTAAAAAAAAAATTA
Source organism: Sequoia sempervirens (assembly GCA_007258455.2). Lineage (NCBI taxonomy): Eukaryota > Viridiplantae > Streptophyta > Pinopsida > Cupressales > Cupressaceae > Sequoia > Sequoia sempervirens. The sequence continues at coordinate 597,022,811 of VDFB02047230.1, read as the reverse complement.
TGCAGTAATTATTGTTTAATTGTCCTTTGGGGTTCGCATGACGGGGCATTACAAATCATGACAACTATGACTAAGAAACAAACTATGAACTGGCCTTATGCTGCAGCAACAGACATAGGGATGGATTCCCGATGCTACAGGAACAATATAAGACTGAGTTTGCACTAAAACTTTCAAGAATAAAATCTAACTTATGATCAATCAGGAAATAAACAACTAACTAACTAACAACAAATACTTACTAAGTGGCCCCCCCTTAGCAAGCATCAACTAGTTATGCAAGAATTGAACTCCAAACTTCATTGGCTTTTATTCATAAACTCAGAATGTTATACATTGTTCTGCTTATCAGAAAACTAACACAAAACACTATCTCTTATTATAATACTAACTTTTACATACTCTTCTTGCTCACTCACACAGGAGGAACACTTATTTAAACTAGAAAAGCAACTAACTACCTAAGTCTAATAGAGAAAGACGTGGACATAAATGTATCCTAAAACTGAGGAACAAACTTCTCATAAATGAAAGCATATCCATTCAACACGATCCAGAGAGAATTTAGCATTCCACTCTTCCCAGATTAATGATCATTTAGGTTTCTTCCCAACGACCTGGTCAGAGAGTCTTTGCTAGAACAACTTCCTTAACACCGTGTTGCAAATGGAGTTTACTGCAAGGCTGAAATCTGTTGCGCTTGACTCATTCATGCTCCCTTCAACAACCTATGATGCGCACAACAACATAAGCGAAAGAAAGCATGTGTGGCAAACAACACGATACATTCATTAATCACATACTAAATCTATTTCATTATTCAAAAACCACATGCATTATATCAATCATTCAAGAGATCGAACAAGGTAATTAATAAGACACATAGATATGTTAAGCTGCAAGAATATAGGAATGGATTGCTACAGGATACTACCCATTTTTAGATAAAAATTCTTTAATCAAAGAGTTAAAACATCCATTAGTAATAAGAGTAGAGATATTAAAAATACATCATAATACTCAAATTATGAGCATATTTTGAGCTCATCATCCACCCCCTACTTAACCTAATGATGTTTTGCCAGCATTAAGTTTCCTGGTTGTTTCTCTAAAATCTGTAGGAGTAGTATGGCCTTGTGGTGAAAGTTCCAAATTTACAGTAGAAACTTCTGAAATGTTGCCATCTTTCATATCTGTGGGTTTTTGTATCCTTATTAACATCTGTAGCTTGATAGGGTTAAAGTGGCCACATTAAAATTGGAGGTCGAAATGTTATTGGCAACCATAACACGAACCTCTTCTGAAGACCAAGCTGTATGTACTTCTCTGTCTTTCCAAGGGCTGCTTTAAAATTTAGGGGGCTATGTGGCTCATATTTCCTCAGCCCAACAGTCAATTTCTCCCATCTCTTTTCAATTCTGGAAGAGGCAAGCTTCCAAAACAAATATGGTTGGCCTTTGAATTCTTCATACACTTGCTTCTTGATATCAAATATTTTTATTCTTTCTATTTGATTATTGAACCCATACGAAACAGTAAGCCAAGTTTTCAGCATTGTATAGGGATCTGAGCTTTCAGGTAGTAATGGGATAGGCTCATCCCTTTCAGCCTCTTCATAGGCCTCCAATTGTCTGCCATAATTAGTTTCATTGGCTACCCATGACATGAGTGACCTCAAATGAATATCACCAATATAAAGAAGTGGATTCCACTCTGTTTCAGAGGGAATTATCAATCCATGCAAATAAAATTCACATAAAGAATTCTTCAGCCAAATAGGGGCTACTTGATAGGCATCATAAAATTATTTGGTTGTATGAATAACATGATCTAAATTTCTTGAAATTATCATTAATTGAAACCAAATAAATTGCTCCTTTAGGCACATAGCATAGACCCTAGGTGGTGGTCTACATTCCACAATTTTACCAATTATTTTCATCATTTCAAACATTTTCTCTTTCATTTCCTAGATTTCTTGTTTCTGCCTTTCAATTTCTCTTTTCAATTTCCTTTTCTCTTCCTCCCAAAGACTTTGTTGAATTTCAGTCTTGGCTAAGTGGTGAAAACTCAAGGTTTGAAATGTGACCGACCTCCATGTGGTCCTAAGGTATTCCAAAAATTCAATCAAAAATGTATTTTTATAGACAACCATTGCTTGACAAGTTGCAGGGGGTAATGAGGTTTCATTGGACACTTCCAATTGTTTAGGTTGTTCTTCCTCTTACTGTAGGATGAATTCCTGTTGCTACACAGAAGGAGATTGCACTTCCTCTGAAATTTTCCTAGCTGCCTCAGCCAACTCATCAAGACTTGGCATTCCCCTTTCATTACTAACATGTTGTGCTTCCTCAACTTCCATTGGCTCATTTTGCATTTCCCCAGAAACAATAGGTGGGCTATGTGGAACATTCTCATAAATTCTGAGAATCATCATGACTATATTCTTTAGAGTCCTCTGAAATTATTATAACTTCAAGTTGAGCAGACGTTGAGGTGACTTTACGTTGTTTCCTTGCTGAAACTCTTTTTGGAAATGTTGCAGCTGCAGGAGGCACTCTCGTGGATTTCCTCTTTCATAATTTCCTAGAGGATTCAAACTTAATAGAAGATGATGATGGTGAAACTGCAGTGGCAACATGTGTTGCTACAGGAGGAACTGCTACAGGAGAAGGTGTTGCAAGAGAGGAACACTGTTGTCTTTGAACATGAGGGTCAGACTCTAGGGTTTGTTCTGCCCTAGATGACTCTCCTACCTTTGTTTTCCCTTTTTCTCTTCTACTAGCAGACCTGGTTTGTACTCGAGTAGAGGGCTCTGGTGTGGAGGCCGCAAGAATAGATGCTGCAGGGATAGGTGCTGCAGGGAGTGCTCTAGGAGGCTCTAGAATTTGCAGACCCTTTTGGGCAACAAATTCTTGCCAAGAAAAGGGTGATACATCCCTCAGGGAATGCTCAATCAAAATTTTAATGAGGGCATGATGGGAAATAGAGTTGTCCCTTCCCCTCTGGGTTTCATGGGCACATTGCTTTAAAAGGTTTAACAAAAAAAATGGATCATTAACAGCTAAACCATGCCTCATATGACTCAATAATTTAAAAAGGTAGGAATGTAAATAGGAAAAGCATCCCTCATAATTCAAGTACTTGATTATGAATGCGGCATATTCTGAATATGGAAAAGGAAGTGACACTCGTTTGCATCCCTGTTTAGAAACCTCCAAGGGTCAATCAGTTGGTATTGTAAATTATGCCCTAGTAGAGACAACATCTGAAGAAAAAATTTCTCCTACTGCTAGAAGCCCAGTTACTTCTACAATCTGTTCTTCTATTACAGCCACTATCAAACCCCACACTGTAGCTTCTTTTGAAAGAGTTCTCAAAAACTCACCTGCAGCTTCTTCATTAAAGGAATCTAACCTCATAAAATAATTCAGCCAACCACAATTACTGAATGCCTGAACCGTTTGAGGATTTTGTGTCAAGAGTTCATGAGCTATAGGCTCATGTCTTACTAATTTTCCACCCATATTCGCAAATTATCCCTGCTAAGATTCCTGAAACTCAAACCTTTTCTGAAAATTCAAAAAAAAATTATTCTGCTTTGCTTCTTTTTGCTTCTTTCTGTCATGCCGTCACTTTTCTCTACTTTTCCAAGAATGACTTAAAATATAATTTCATGAAATGATTGTTAGGAACTACTCAAATCAAGCAGTTAATTGTTGTTTAGGATAAAACATGCAGTCATATTTGGAAAGTACAAGAAAATTAAAATATCTTATCAGTTGTGATAGTGACATAAGAAAAGGTTTGAAATGGATTATCTTGCCCCTACTAAAAATTTGACATGTGTCCACACATGTACGAAAGGACAGGTGAAGAATAGGCAATAATGACTGATATGTACATAGCAGTTGATGAATAAATGAAATAAATAAACAATGTGACAATAAAAGATATCGTGTACCTTGTAATTAATGCTCGTACATGCTGGGAAAAATCACAACTCAACATGAAATGACGACTGGAATGGAAACCATAAATGAGGGTGGTATGGCAGGATGGATAACATGGAAGAAAAGGGAATGAATGGCGGTGATGGATGGAAAATGAAGAATGTGGCTTCCTTTAAAAGGAAACCTTTATTATGGGCATGCAACATGGAAGTTTAAAGAGATGATGCAGGAGAAAGGCCGAAGCCTTTCACTACAGGAAGATCAATGGCCGCATTCGAAACAAACTACTTCATAAATTCATCTTTGGACGTTGGCTTATGATACAACCGAATATGATGTCCATTAACCTGTAGCTTAAATTGGACTAGATCTATTGTAGCTAACTGAATTGAACCATTATCAAACACATTTTCTATTTTATAAGGACCAAGTCATCTTGTGGTGAGTTTACCTTGATTTTCCTTGTATATGGAGTCATAGAGCAGCGCCTAATCATTGACAGAGAATTGCTTAGTGTGAATATGATTGTCATGCCATTTTTTGCTTTGTTGTTGGATAGTTTCAGTATGTTGTAGGGCAGCTTTCCTTATCTCATCTAATGCATTCAGCTGCAAGAGGCATTCCTTTTGAGCTTCTGAAATATCAATGTTAAGCTGGAAAGCAGTCCTCAAGGTCTTATGCTCAAACTCTATTGGCAACATGATAGTCTTACCATAGAGTAACTCAAAAGGAGTAAACCATGTAGTTGTTTTCCATGTTGTCCTATAGGCCCAGACTACTTCAGGAAGGAGATTGCTCCAATCCTTCTTGTGTAATTGGATTGTCTTTGTAAGGATTGCCTCAATTTCTCTGTTGGTAACCTCTACCTGACCATTGGCTTGAGGGTGATAGGGGCTAGACTTTCTATGCCTGATCTTGTAATCATTCATCAATGCAGTGATTAAGTTGGATGTAAACTAAGCTCCTTGATCAGTAACAAGTTCTTTTGGGAATCCAAACCGAATAAAAATTTGCTCGTACAGGAACTCAGTGACTTTATTGTCATGGGCATGTGTCATTGCTTTCACTTCCACCCACTTGGTTACATAATCGGTACACACCAAAATGTATGATTTCCCATTAGATGGAAGATCAATAGGCTCAACAAAATCCATGCCCCACTTTTCAAAGGGACTGACTACCACTTGTGGATTCATAGGCATTTCATCAGACCTTGTTGGTCTCCCCATGTGTTGACATCTGTCATATTTTCTAGTGTATCCTGCAACATCTTTGTGTAGTGTGGGCCAATAATATCCTATAGTAAGCACTTTTATAGATGTTCTCTTGGCTGCAAAGTGCCCTCCACATGGCTCATCATAACAAGCATGCAAAATTTCATAGTCTCATCTTCCCTAACACATCTTCTATGACTTGGTCAGGTCCTGTGTAAAATAAACAATCTGCAATCCATGAAAAGTTAAAACTTTTCTCTACCAAAAATTGTCTTTCCTTTGGTGAGAAGTGTGCTGGAATTTTGTTGGCTGCTAAATAATTTGCAATATCTACATACCATGGAGTTTGAGCAGCAATAAAAAATAGATGTTCATCGGGAAAGCTATCATCAATTACCTCAGGGGTGTCAGGTGTAGTTGTTTGAAGCCTTGACAAGAAATCAGCCACCACATTAGCTCGGCCTGGCTTATCAATAACTGTAATATCAAATTATTGTAACAATAGGAGCCATCTTGCTAATCTACCAAATATGGTAGGCTTATTCATGAGATACCTTATTGTTGCATGATCTGTATGGACAAATATTTGGTAACCAGTGACATAATGTTGAAACTTGTTTAGGGCATACACAACTGCTAGCAATTCTTTCTCTGTGATAGTATAGTTTAATTCAGGGCCTTGAAGGTTTTTGCTAATGAAATATATGGCATGCTCAATGGAATTATCTTTTTGTCCTAAAATTTCCCCTATGGCATAATCAGAAGCATTTGTGTGTATATGAAAGGGCATACTCCACTTTGGTCCTTGAAGAACAGGTGCTTGAGTAAGTAGGTTCTTAAGTTGCAGGAAAGATTTGTCACAGGCCTCAGTCCAGTTAAATTCAGAATCCTTAGTCAATAAGGCATATAATGGACTAGCTATTTTGTTGAAATCTTTGATAAATCTTCTATAATACCCAGCATGTCCTAGGAAACTTCTAACATCCTTTTGTTTTATAGGTGTTGGTAAAGTTAGAATAACTTCTATTTTTGCAGGATCAACTTGAATTCCTGTTTGAGCGATATGATGGCCTAAAACAATTCCCTTTTGCATCATCATAAAGTATTTCTCACTATTCAAAGACAAATTTTGCTCCTAACATCTTTTCAACACTTTTTCCAAATTGGCTAATGTTTCTTCATAAGTAACTCCATAAGTAGTGAAGTCATCCGTGTAGATTTCTATAGAATCATAAGAAATGTCAGCAAAAATATTGATCACTACCCTTTGAAATGTTGCAGGTGCATTACATAGTCCAAAAGGTAAGACAGAGTAGGAAAAAGTACCCCATGGACTGGTAAAATTTTTTTGTCTTCATCCTCAGGGGTAATTCTAATTTGATTATACCCACTATATCCATCCAAAAAGGAGAAATATTTTTTACCAGATAATGAGTCTAGTACTTGGTCAACAAATGGTAGTGGAAAGTGATCATTTTTAGTTGTTGTGTTCAGCTCCCTATAGTCTACATAAAATATCCATTTTCCACCTTTTTTAGGGACAATCACCAATGGAGATACCCACTGACTGTCTGAAATGGGGTAGATAAAACCAACATCAAACAATTTATGGAGTTCTATTTTAACTATTTCTTTGAGTGTTGGATTTATCCTTCTTTGAGGTTGTCGAACAAGTAAACAATCTTCCTTAATGTAGATCCTATGAGTACAGAGCTAAGGATCTATTCCCTTCATATCCCCATAGTCCCATGCAAAAGCTCTGTGTTGATCTTGTAGCATTGTGACTAGGGAAACTTGTTGAGATTGAGGCAGCTTATTATTGATGTTCAGACAGTGGCCTGGAAACACTTCTACTTGCTTGGTAAGATCATTCATGGAGGCTGCTGATAAAGGTGGTGTCTGTATTTCATGTGGAAGCAAGTTATGATAAACTATAGGATATTTAGGTGGCAGGCTCTTAGAATTCAGTTGTTGTAGGAAACATTGCTGAGGATAGCTATCTGGAGTAGATGGGCTACTCAGATTAGAGTTGGACTCTAAAATGTGTAAAAGTAGGTCATCCTCACTCTGAAGCTGTAAAAATGGATTAGTTTGCAACATCATTAGGTGAGCCAATGAATTGACTTCTTTAGTTTCCTCTCCTAAATCTGGCCAAGTTGGTTGAAACAAGTCTGGTTGAGGCTGGGCATGTGGATATAAAGCCAATTTCTTTCTTGACTGACCATCAGAAATTGTCATATCTCCTGAACGACATCCTATAAAAGCATCAGTCATAGCTAGCCATGGTCTACCTAGGATAATAGGATATCCTCCCAAATTTTCCTTAGTGGACAATATGGTGAAGTCTACTGGGTATTCCCAAGACTCAAAGGTGACAATGATATCTTCTACCACTCCATCAGGTTTTACTATGGAACTATCAGCAAGTTGCAGGATGGTACGTGTAGACCAAATTGTTGGGATTTTCAAACACTGCATTGTATACTTGGTCATTACATTGATGATTGCACTAAGGTCTATCAAAACATTCTTTACTATTTGGCCATTAATATTCCTAGGGTCAGTATATTTTGGAATGACTACCTTTCCTAACATAATATTTGTCAACTGTCCTAGAACATGGATAGTTTGGGAATCCTTTATCTTTCTTCCTGGTTTCTGTAAACAAGCCTCCTTAATGGCTTTTCCATAAATTGGGACATCTTTAATAGCTTTAAAAAGGGGAATTTGAATGTGTATATTTTTTAGCTAATCCAAAATATCAAAGGTAGGCTCTTCCATAGACTTTGATGTAGTAATTTGCAATCTCTGATAAAAAGTCAGTTTGGCCTGATGCTGGAGGACAGGTTCCTTAGAGACAGTATCTGATACAGGTATATGTTTTGCAGGATCAGTAGGTTGTTCAGAGATAGAATCTGGAATCTCTATAATTATAGGCGGTTGTGGAGTAGGAAGAGTGGTTCCAGATCTGAGATGGATATCATGAATATTCAGGGCATAAGCTGGATACTGATTGGATTCTACAAGATACATAGGATGTTGTTGTTGCTACTGCTTATTATTAGGATTTGGCAATGGTTGAGCAGGCATACACATTTGTTTTGGAGGGCCAGTATTTGTTGCAGGAGGTGGCATGAGAGCTGGAAGTTGTGGCTGCTGAAGCTGCAGGGAGCCAGGGGATTGGTTTTGCCATTGTTGTGGACTTCTCCATTGAGGATTATGCTGCCAGTTACCTGGGGGTGGAGTCCATTATTCTTGTGGCTATTGCCAACCTCCTTGAGGATATTTCCATTGAGGACTCTGATAGTTAAGCCAGTGAGGTTGAGAAGCATTCCAAGGTGGTGCTAGGTCGTATGTAGGTTTTCATTGGTTATTGTAATTAGAATAAGGATTACCAAAAGTCAAAAGGTCTCGAGGCATACCTTTTCTTTGAGCCCATGGTCACCTTTGTGTGATGAAGAATACTTGGTCATCATCACCTTCTACCATCTTAATGTCAGTAGGTAACTGCTTAGCCTCTAGGTTAGCCACCATCTTACATTTGCAATCACGTTTCTTTTGTCTACAATGTGGATAGAACTTAGCCAAGATTGCTTCAGCTTCCTCATGTTTCTTCTAAGCTTGCATAGTATCCAACTGTGTAGCCATATTATTTATGATATCCTGCTTGAAGTCAGACAACAAATTTGTGATCTCCATCCGTGAAACTCCATTAGTAGAAGACTTTCCCACTATGGCTTGATGACCTCTACCCTTCTTAACAATTGCTCGAGAGTAGTTGAGACATATCTTTTTGATATCATCCTAAGGCAGTTGGGTTATATCTCCTCCTCCCATCAGATCTAGGGCATCTATATAGGTTTCACTGATTCCTCTTAGAAAAAGTAGTTTATGAGATTCCTCATTGAGAGTATGGTTTGAATTCTTTTTGAGGGAAAACAAGAATCTTGAGATATAGTCTTCCAGGCTTTCATCCTCCTTTTGTTGAATTCTAAAGATATCATCACCCTTACTACCACTCTTACAATATTCTTTGTATTTATCAAGAAATTTTGTTTGCACGGCTGCCCAACTATCAACAACACCTCTTTCCAAACTCATAAACCATCTAAGGGCTCCTTCTTTCAAAGTAGCAGGAAACAACTTTAGCCTGTGAGCATCTGAAGTGTAAACATAGCTGTGACAGAGGATATCAAACTCAAACAAGAAAGTTTATGGGTCCTCCGTAACTAGTCCATAGAACTTGGGAAGTAATGAAGAAGGAATATTTTTAAGGTTATCATTATCTTGTTGAGAAATGATGGGGAATTCAAAAGCAGGAGGTCGATTAGGTGGATTATGTGCCATAGTTGCTTGATGGAGTATCAAAGCAAATGGATTTTCTTCAGGTTCTTCATCAGCTAGATCAAATGGCAGTTCAACAAGCAGGTTTTCAGCAAATGGATTGATATCTTGATCTCCTCCTTCCTCAAATAGATTATAAGCTGGTTCAAGATTGTTATCAAGGAATGGAAGGTTAGGGAGGAATCTTCCCAGAGCGTCTCTTCTTCTATGCATCCAATAGAATGAATTTTGAAAATGCTTGAATACTAAACTATTGCTAACAATGACTATGATAGGTTCTTAGCTTGACACCATCCCTGGCAATGGCACCAAAAATGGTCGCGTCCACAAAAGAATATAAAATTCATGGCAAATCCTAACCTGGGAATTGGACATTCTAGCAGGTGACTAATATCTTCTTATGGTCATTCATTTACATTGTCAAACCAGGGAACGTATACTTGAAATGGAGCGGCACTGTATGTGCACTAAGAACTAGTTTTAGTCACGATTTACCAGAAATAAATGCGTGAAATGAATTCTACTTATGCTACAAGAATGTAATGTGAAGCCTTCTAAACTTAATCAAAGCAGAAATTATGACAACTATGACTAAGAAACAAACTATGAACTGGCCTTATGCTGCAGGAACAGACACAGGGATGGATTCCCAATGCTTTTTTTCAATATAAGACTAAGTTTGCGTTGAAACTTTCAAGAATGAAATCTAACTAATGATCAATCAGGAAATAAACAACTAACTAACTACAGATACTTACTAAGTGGGCCCCCTTAGCAAGCATCAACTAGTTATGCAAGAATTGAACACAGAACTTCATCAGCTTTTATTCATAAACTCATAATGATATACATTATTCTGCTTATCAGAAAACTAACACAAAACACTATCTCTTATTATAATACTAACTTTTACATACTCTGCTTGCTCACTCGTGTAGGAGGAACACTTATTTAAACCAGAAAAGCAACTAACTACCTAACTCTAACAGAGAAAGACATGGACACAAATGTATCCTAAAACTGAGGAACAGACTTCTCATAAATGAAAGCATATCCGTTCAACACGATCTAGAGAGAATTTAGCATTCCACTCTTCCCAGATTAATGATCATTTAGGTTTCTTCCCAATGACCCAGTCAGAGAGTCTTCACTGGAACAACTTCCTCGACACTGTGCTGCAAATGGACTTTACTGCAAGGCCGAAATCTACTGTGCTTAACTCCTTCATGCTCCCTTCAACAACCTGTGATGCACACGGCAACAGAAGCAAAAGAAAGCATGTGTGGCAAACAACATGATACATTCATTAATAACATAATAAATCTATTTCATTATTCAAAAACTACATGCATTATATCAGTCATTCAGGAGGTCAAACAGGGTAATTAATAAGACACATAAAGATGTTAAGCTGCAGGAATATAGGAATGTATTGCTATAGGATACTACCCATTTTTAGATAAAAATTCTTTAATCAAAGAGTTAAAACATCCATTAGCAATAAGAGTAGAGATATTAAAAATACATCATAATACTCAAATTATGAGCATATTTTGAGCTCATCAGGAAAAATATTTTTTGATAAATATTGATTTGAGTGGGAACATGAACAAATAAGATCTTTTTTTAAAGAAATGTATTAAGCTCTTCAATATTAAAGACACAAATGATTCACATTGAATTTAAGTTGTGAAATCCCAAGATTGAATATTTCATCATAGACTATGATATGTGGGTTAGAATATTTAGATAAAAATATCTTTTAGTATCACTATAAGATTTGTTGTAGTGTTAGATAGAATCATACAATATTTATGATTCTATCTAAAAATTTGGGAAAACTATGTCAAGATAAATCTTTGGTTGAAAGTATTTTTATATGAAAAATTTTATATACTTTAAGGATGGGTGATATTGATTCTATTGGTAAATAATTTAGTGCTTTCAACATAATAATGAGCTAGATATACCTTGTGGGTGTGAAGGTTTTGCTGGTTATTTTTTATGAACCAAAATTATTCTTACCACATACCTATAAACTTGCCAGAATTCAATTATCAATAAGGGTAAGGATTGGACAACACATAAGTAAGGGTTCTTAGGCCTTTACTTCTTCACTTCGAGCTCTGTGAAACCTAGGAGGGTAATCCTAAACATTGTGTTTATGGATACTAGTGTGTCTATGTATCAAACACAGAGTAAACAGACGATTCTCCTCAAATGTTTAACAGACATAATACCCTAAAGATTTGGCTTACCTTTAATGTAGTGCCTAACTCAAACAAGAGAAAATGTAATTCATTAAATTTCACACACACCCAGAATAAGATTGACAAGTTACAAGTTGATTTTAATTTTATGATCAGTTGTTGAATTGGTCACCATAATTGAAGTATAATTGCTTTGCTAAGCCAGTGCCATACTCTTGGAATGGAGTCAAACCAAATACCCATATGATTAGATAACAATTTTATATATGACAATACCCGAAGCCTTGAAAATATTGCATTAAAATATTCCCACTTATCATCTCCACCATTTACTTCTTACTAACATCCTCATACATGACTTATTTCAAACCCACTATTATATTAAAGCATTTACATCCATTCATTGAATTAATTAGCAAGAATAGAGAAGTACATCTATTGGAAACCATTAGAGACAAATAAGATAACCATTGATTATATTATTCATAGTCTGTATAACTTGTACATAGGAGAGTAACATGTAGAAACTTTATACTATTATGCTATATGTATTATCACTATCATTATCAAAGAACCATATACATATTGACTAACTTTATCCCTAGAACATATTAACAGAGAGTTCAATATCCATTTTTATCTCTATGTGTGATCCCTTCAAAGAAAACTACCCACTGACCTCTTGTGTAATCATCCTTGAAATTCCTTTTATAAGATAAGGGAACAACAAGCATCGGGCTAAATTACACCTAGATTTTACTTTTATTTCAAAATGAATTTCACTAGAATGTGAAAATATTCTCCAAACAGCTACAAGCAATCATTTGTAGGACAGGGGAAAGAAAAAAGCAAAACTTAAAAAAACCATTTGTTAGAGAAGACCCACCAGTCTTTAAAGGGCATCGCTATCACAACATCAAAAACATGCAAGTTTACACCAAACCAGGAAATGTCACCGTCAACACTGGAGGCACAAATAAATAGAGATCCACATCACAACACACCAACCAAAGAAAGTGAGTTAGCACAAAGGACCAAAAATTGAGCACCAACTTAGAAAGGGAATGGGGTGCTACTTTTCCATGTTAGCAGCAAAGTAAGTACACCCTCTCGGTGTCCTTATTGAAAGTGGAGTAGCTATCACCACCTCATCCTTAGAATCAATCAAATTAGTCATGGCCATGAGTTACTGGCGATAACCTAAGTCAGTTTCGGCTCCACTATTAGAAGAATCATCTAAGATTTCAATGGGAGAATGATGACATCCCATATAAGTCCAATGATACTTATTCTTTCTCACAACTGGCCTCTCAAGCCTATCAATTTTCTTCTCCTTACCCTTGACCAATTCTTCTAAGATAATTTTACTTCTTAGATGGTAAGTGTGTTGAGAGCACCCAATGTAGAATTCTTATCATCTCTTGTTTTCCTCTTTGGAGTCACAGGAACTTTAGGCATATTTTGTTCATTTTGGGTAAGGTCACCCTGAGACTCAAAGAGGTTGAGTGTCCAGGACATTCAAATTGGGCTGAAAAATACACTTACCTTACCCATTCTTAGCAGACTAACTTACCAAATTACCTCAAGACAAAAACACCACCCTCACATAAAAATAGTTAGCTCAAATTCTATAATTACTAAGAACACTTCACACACTCATTACAAGACTCTAAATTATCACAACAATAAATGGTGAGAATAAAAAGTAGGAAGCCTTCATTAAATTGAGCAATTGGAGAATGTCTACAATTAATGTTCCAAAAAATCTTGTGTGAGAGAGATGGCCATCAACCATTTTGATTTTGAATCTCAATTGTTGATAATACTTTGAGACAAATCAACAAATAATAAATCAAAATGATTAATTATGAAAAAATTAAACAAATTGTTTGATTCTTCTCCTTGATCAGAAAACTCAAGTGAATTAACACTTATTTATTTTTCATATTAACCACACACTTAGTGTTTAACAAAACCTATCGTATCACATTTACCCGCTCGCTCGTGGGAATTAATTTTCTTGCAATTCATCATAGCAAGAGAATGGGGAGAGATCATGATTTTACCTTAGAATATTAGCCCCTACTCTGCCTTATTTCAATTTTACCTTCCCAAGTGTACTAGTACCTGATAGATTTGATGGCTGCAATCCAAAGTATTTTCCCCAATCTCAAATGTGTTCCCAAGAATTAGTTCTAATTTGGCACTATTTTTATCCTAGAATAGTCTTAGCCAATATGTTAGCAACACTTTATCTCTACCAAAATCCATCGGAGCCTTTGAAATTTTCCACATGGCAATAGACCACTCGCTCACTGAGAAAAAAAGGGTACAAGGGAGCCACTCAAAGGATGGCAGGGAGCAGTCAGGATTGACCCATGTCACCCACCAGTGACCGTTGATCTCTATTCTCATGAAATGCACACCATCCCCATAGCTTGGTGGGTCCCTCCATGGATTGATAGATTTCATCTTGCCCAGTAGCCTATGTGATTATTTTAATGAAGAAAGAAAAAAAAGGACATGTAGGGAATGGCCAAGATGCAGCCACATTGTTCAACAACCATTACTGATTTTTCCTTTCAACACCACCCACATTCCTTAACAAAGGAATTGGGTCTTCCAATGTATAGGAAACATGGCCTATGCCCATGATCCCATGAGAATAAAGTAATAGGAAATGAAATGGAATGGGTGTGTGGGGAATGGTGGTGATCTATTTATAGTGATCGAACGTTCATTGTGGAAGCTCATATCTGCACATGCTGAAATTGTTAACCTTAAAAGAGGGACATTACTAGGGGGTCCCTCCATGGATTGATAGATTTCATCTTGCCCAGTAGCCTATGTGATTATTTTAATGAAGAAAGAAAAAAAAGGACATGTAGGGAATGGCCAAGATGCAGCCACATTGTTCAACAACCATTGCTGATTTTTCCTTTCAACACCACCCACATTCCTTAACAAAGGAATTGGGTCTTCCAATGTATAGGAAACATGGCCTATGCCCATGATCCCATGAGAATAAAGTAATAGGAAATGAAATGGAATGGGTGTGTGGGGAATGGTGGTGATCTATTTATAGTGATCGAACGTTCATTGTGGAAGCTATATCTGCACATGCTGAAATTGTTAACCTTAAAAGAGGGACATTACTAGGTTGACGAGAAATTGAACTTTAGGAACTAAAGCCTTAAGACTTAAGTTATTAAAATTAAAAATCAAGCCAAACCATAGGGATATTTAAGCATTGAAAAAGCATTAGAGACCGACAAACCTAAACCCAGGAGGCTGGTGAAAGTAATGATTCCAATGGCATAAGTGGTGACTTGAATGACTGGGAACTTACATCAGAAGGTCAATAGAAAAATAGAATTCCAACTAGGATTTATAGAATCAAAGGGTAAATTTAGAATGGTTTTGGATACACAAACCATAAAACAATGATGAGGAACATAACCCTAAGTCTAAAATGAGGGTCTAAGCCAGATTATTCAAAATTTAAAAGATGGAAAACCAAAGAAATTTTTTTGAGGGGTTCCATCAATGGCTCTAGTTAGGGACACGTGCCTCTCACAGGCATGGTGAGATCCTAGAATCAGGTGAAGTAGACTAGACACATAAAACAAAACCAGGACCTATTCGGACCAGGCGAGAAAACTATACCAAAACAACCAACATATGTACAATTTTTACATAATTTTCAAAACCCTAAAGAAGAGATTCAATCTCTATTTTTTTAATCCTTCTTTTGAGGTGCAAGTTATTCAGGATGCACTCTACAATTTAACCAAGCTTCAACTTTACTTGGTGGCCCCAGGCCACTAAACTCAGGGTTGATACTTTCCCCTGTCAAAGATCTTATTTTCCATTGTCTATATCACATCAAAGCTATAAATATTCTTATGGATCATCTGCCTACTGATCTTGCTACAGTCTTTGCAATCAACCATTATGGAAACATGCATGAATTTAGTACTTTCATAATTAACCCTATCCAATTGGAAACCATAATCAGATGCTAACTCAAAACTGTAATCAATGTAGCATTTTTTCTTGTTCAATTCAAAATCATACACTCACAAGTGCTTTTCTAATAGGATAGGGAATTGGAAATACTCATAATCCACTTGATTATTATCACCACAAGGGTTGGTACCATTTTTAATACTTTGTGTGGTGAACAAGAAATATTCATACACATGCTTCTATTCAAGCTGGTATTCACATCCATCAGAGCAATATAGACCAATTATGCTGCCCAATTCTCCATTTTCCTGAAAAAATAATTTCTCAAATTCCATAACACTTTTACTTTCACTTAAAATAGGACCATTCCCATAAAGGGAATCATTCATACCATCCCAAATATCACAGAAAATTTCTACTTCAGGATCACTGACACAATTTGATTCTTCCTTCCAGTCATTACCAAACTTGAAACAAAATCCCTCAAAGGATGGATCAACTAGTTTAGGATTAATATGATAAGAAGTAGGATATTCAAATGCACCATCAGTTGATAGGTATGCTTTCTCACTTATGTAGGATTTCCTACAACTTAAAAATTTCTCATTTTCAACCAAAGAATTTTCCCTAACATATCCTTTGTTGAAAACTATCATGTCCATCTCTGTCATGAAACTTGCACATTCCATTTATGTTTCATACAAGCACTCAGAAATAGAACCTTGCTGACTAGCATCACTAATACCATCATTTCTAACATAAACCTCAAGCTCAAGATCCTAGATACAAGCATTCTTATCTTGAAATTCATCATCTACCACATTATTAGGGCATTCCAATTTTGATACAACTGGATTGCATTTCAAGAATCCATAACATGCTATCTATCCATTCCTTGGTGAGGGAACAAACTCATAAATAATAGTATAGGTGGATTCTTCAGGAAAGAAGTATTCCTTCAAGTCATCCTCATAGAAAGATTCATATTCCTCATGAGAGTAATCATAATTTTCTCCTTCACTACCCTAGTTATCAACCTTCAAAGGTACATCAACAATATTTATAGGTATGACATTATCATCATCTTTACTGTTATGCAAAAATTCATTCTCAGAAGCATCCTTATCCATTCCTTGGGTGAACTCTTGAGCTTTGTCAATAAGGTGATCACCCTTGCTATTTTGAGACCTCATTTTTTGTTCATAGTCATACTTGGCCTCCTTAGGAATTCTGATCCAATCAATTATCTAATCAAAATCCCGAGGTTTCAATTCCTTGGGCAAGGCACTAAGCCCTGGCTCATAAATTTCATAGAATATGTTTATGCATATTGAATCTTCATTTCATAACCTTTTAGGCATTTCTAAAAAGGAATCCAAAAACCATGCTAACAACTCATATGGTGATTCCTCCTTATATCTCTTCATGTTAGACAACCTTTGGACTAAGGGTGCTGGAAAGAAGTTGAGTCCACTTTTTGGCCATTTAGTGGAAGTTTTTTCCCTAATTTTCAAATTTTGACACATTTGACCTTAAAATTTGAAGCACTTAGAGATGGAATCTTGAAAAAATTCACTTGTCATAAAATGTAGTACTCGGAGTCTAGTTCCCAAATATGTAATTTATTTCAATACCTAGATGATACAAATTAATTTTCAATAGGTATTTCTAAAAACCATTGTTTAAAATTCATTTATTTTACCATACCATGCACGTGTATGTCATCCATATATTTTGAACTAAATAATCATATTTTTCTAAATCCTTGTGGGAAAATATTTGTAACTCACTGAAGCATGCTTTCCATATTTTTTTTGTATTTTTTTTTTGTTAATTTTTTATTGGCCATATTTGGTGTTTTAAAAAAAATTGTTTACATCATGCACAAGATGACCTAAACTTATGATTTTTTTATTTTTTTTAAATTGAAAACAATTTTCTGAAGTACGCTTTCATGCAATCCATTTGTGAGAATGTTATGTTGATAAAAAGTTATTAAAATACTAGAAAACCTTGATAATTCAATTTTATGGACTTGTTTAATCATAAATTAAATGAAAAATAAAAAATTAATCCAATTGTAAAAAAAAATTACATATTTGGAATATACACTATCTAATCTATAATGGGTTTTAATTTCATCGAAAAACTATGCAAAAAAAGCCTTTAGACATATGCCCAAAGTCAACATTTTTTTGTGACATTGCTAGGACCTTCAACTTGCAGGTCAAACCAGGTCCAAGGCTTAGGTTCAGATCCCCAAAACTTTTCCCAAACCTATCAACCAAGCAAAAACCTGTCCTACATTTGAAATTTTAGAAAACAGGATCTTGTTTACTAAATGGGATCCTGTTTTTTAAATAAACAGAATCCTGTTTATAATTCACCCATTGAAAATTTATTAGCAAAGTCATTGGAAAATGGAATGGGATCCTATTTAATAAACGAGATCCCAATTTGTTTAACTTGGGATACCATTTACTAAATGGGATTCCGAGCTGTTTTTTACCTTTATTTTTTACCGTTATTTTTTATTTTATTATCAAAAAGGGAATGTCAGGTCTGAGAATCATTTTATATGGCCGACTATGACATATTCCCTATTTTCTATCACCTTTTTTCTTGTTGAAGCTCATCAAGTTGGGATTTTTTTCAATTTTGAAAGGAGGCATCATTGGGATGCTATGACAAAATAATTTTATTGAATTGCTAGTTGTTTGAAGGAGGAAGAAATTTTTTGATGAATTTCTATTTGTTTTCAAAGGAGGAAGATGAATTTTATTTATTTTCTATTTGTTTGAAGGAGGAAGAGAATGTTTTTTGAATTCCTATTTGCTTTCAAAGAAGGATGAAATTTTTTGTTTAATTGAGCTACTTTTTTTTTTTGCTTGGTAAATCACTGCTAAGGGGAAGTATTCATCACTTTTGATTGGAGTTATGAACCAGTGAGGCCACATTCAGGGACCTCATCCCTGCCATTCATATTCCTACGCCATCCTACATTCTCTCTAAGCTCCCTGTAGGACCCGATGTCATTCCACCATCTGTTGCACTTGCATGCATTCCCACCAAGCTCACTACAGGACCCGATGCCATTCCTCTTGTTTGCTTCATCTACCTACATTCCACCAAGCTCCCTTTAGGACCTGGTGCCAATCCTTTGTTTGAACACCCCTTCTAGCTCCACCTCTCTAACCCCGCAGTAGTGCACGCCACCTATCCCCTCCTTTGTGTGTCAATCACTGCCACCCTTGCACAGGTATTCCTCCATCTTCCATGCATCGTCCAACATTTCCTTCATTCTCTAGCTAGCGATAGTGCATCCCACCTTCCACTAGTGGGATTTGAACTCAAGATAGTAGGGAAGCTACTGCTTACAAATTTTCATTGCACTGTGGGGTCATCCTCATTTAATTGAGCTACTATTTTGAAGGAGGAAGAGAAATTTTGTGCATTTGCTATTTGTTCTCAAAGGAGTAATCTAGGAATTTTATTTATTTTCTATTTGTTTGAAGGATGAAGAGAAATTTTGTTGAATTCCTATAAATGTTTTCAAAGGAGGATGAGAAATTTTGTTTGATTGAGCTACTTGTTTGGAGGAGGAAGAGAAATTTTGTACAATTTCTACTTGTTTGAAGCAGGAAGAGGATTTTTTTTAATTGATACTTGTTTGAAGGAGGAAGAGGATTCTTGTTCAATTGCTACTTGTTTAAAATAGGAAGAGAAAATTTGTTCAATTGTTACTTGTTTGAAGGAGGAAGAGGAATTTTGTGATTCTCTAAACAATTGCTACTTGTTTGAAGGAGGAAAAAATAAGGAAGACTCAAGTTTTTGAAATTCATTTGTGTATACTTCAAAAAAATTCAATCATGGGATCACAATGTTGAAAAAAGAGGAAAGATAGGAAGGTATTGACCCCTAAAGAAATTCAAGTGAAGAGAGAGAAAGAGAAACAAAGACAAAGAGAAACAAGAATGGGAATTCGATCAATGAATGATGGTGAAGCATCCAATTCCACACTATTGAAGATGAAAACATTGAGGAGACCATGGATGTAGATGATGCAAACTTGCAAGCTCAGTGAATGTGGAAACTAATATGAATATACAAACTACTCCTGGTATGTCTTCAAATATCCCTTACAATGCTATGGAGAATGTTTTAATAGGCACAAGTCTAGGTACATCTTCAAATCCACCTTTGAGCCTCATGGAAATGGTTTTTATTAGAGATTTAGAAGAGCCTATATATCACAATGTTGACATTGATAATATTCATAGAGTCCAAGATTTGAGTCAAATTGTTGTTGAAAATGAAAATGAAAATACTTTTAATGAAAATGAGATGAAAACCATTTAGTTGTGGAAAATGACAATGAAAATCCTCTTAATGAAAATTAAAATGAAAATACTTTTATTGAAAATGAAAATAAAAACCGTTTTGTTGTTGAAAATCAAAATGAAAATCCTCTTAATGAAAATGAAAATTAAAACTATTTTGTTATTGAAAATGAAAATATTTTAATTGAAAATGAAAATGAAAATGAAAATGAAAATGAAAATGAAAATGAAAATGAAAATGAAGATGAAGATGAAAATGAAAATGAAAATGAAAATGAAAATGAAGATGAAGATGAAGATGAAGATGAAAATGAAAATGAAGATGAGAATGAAAAATGAGAATGAAAATCTAAATGAAGATGAGAATGGAAATGAAAATCAAAATGAAAATGAAAATAGTTTTGAATATATATATTTTTTAAAATTGAAAGTGATGTTTTGGATAATCTTCCTGGTAATATTTCTTGGAGAAAAATAAGAACACATGCTAATAGATTATACAATCAATTTTTTATCGTGAAAACTTTCAGTTCAATGTCAACTAATGATGCAATTAATGAGAATGCGAAAATGAGAAAAATAATGAAAAAGTTAGGAATTTTTGTTAAACAAAGAAGAAAATATCAATTAGTAAAGCATGCTATGTCTACTATTTCTAGTTCCATTCAATCTATTGGAAAAACTAGTAGATATAAAGATAAGAATGCAAAAAGAAGCATTATAACAACTGCTATAGTTAATAAATCAACTTCGAATAAAAGAATGGTAGGAAATATTAGTGAAATTTTAAAAATAGAATCCTAAAACATTGCTAAGAGCATAAAAAATAAGAGAAAGTATAGAAAATGATCCTATCAACCAATGTTGGAGTTTCAATGGTCAACTCTCGAGGTCTGATATGAAATTGAATGTTGAAATTAAATCTTTGATTGAAAAATATTTGCATGATAATACTAGGGTATCATCTAATGCTAGAGATATTTTAAAATTGAGGGTGGGGTCCAAATTTTGCGATCCTCATCCAAAACACATACTAGATACAACACACTGAATTTTTTTTAAAAAATTATGGTGATTTAGTGTTACCTGGTAATATTAAAATAATTCAAAGGTCTTTTGAAAAATGTAAACCATTGTATGTAAAAATTAATAAGGAACGAATATCTTGTTGTTGTAAAACACATGTTCAATTTCATTATTTTTATGATGTTTTTTGATATATACGTTGTACTTTGCATACTAACATGATTATGCATGGAATGTGGTATTAATATGCACCACCTGAAATAATAAGGGAGTTTATATCAAGTTTATTTTGTGAAAGATCTAGGGTATGTGCAGGATCATCATGGAAAAAATAGGCACTTAAGGGGCGAAAAATTCAGAAAAATCAAAGTTAGGCAACTTGATGTAAAAATTTGAATAAGTTATCTATATTATTTCAAAAATATGTAAGAATAGAAACTATAGCAAATTGAATGTAGTTTCTAAACTAAGTTAGGTTTATTTATTTATTTTAAATCTATTTGGTGAAAATTTGAAATTTCAATGCAGTAGCACTTAAATTTCAAGGAAAAAATAAGAAGTAGGTGTTTGTCTGACCACCCTAACCACAATAAAATGATCATATTTTTTTATAAGATTTTATATATAAGTAGATGACTCATGTATCGATGTGATGCATATTTTTTTGTAGCTTTTGTCCAAGTAAATAATTAATTATAAATTTTTTATTACAACTTTTAAAAAATATAAAAACTCGTTGTCGATCACCTTAACTTGGTCAAAACTTCATGAAATTCATTTTTTTTTAATCCTATAGTATGCAAAGTATAGAATGTGGTGCATGTTTTAGATTCAAAAAATGTGATATTGTTTGAAAGCTATAGATGTTTTTCAATCATCCTATCAATCAGGACTTTAGTCATAATTTAAATAAAAAATGAATAATAATTATTTATTAAATTAAAAGTAAAGCATAATTTATATTGGTGGAAATCTGAGAATCTCCTTTAAAAACCCTTTTCGTTTCATCAATTTTGGGTAAAAAAAAAGTCATCAACCACATACTCTACACATACCCATCATATTGCCACTTTTTGGCCCATCATGATCCTGCACATACCCTCTAATGAAAAAATATTTTATTCAAGTTCTTGTATTTTTGGACAATGCACTAGTTGTGGAAATATTTTATTCTTCAGAGTTTGTATGCATAAAAGTGTTGATAATGATTTTGGAAAACAATTAGTTGGTGTTAAAAGATTTAAGAATGTTAACTACTCTCTAAAAGATGGAAAAATTGGAAAGCGTTGTGATTTAGTTATAGAAAAAGTTAGTGTACATGCATTCATATTAGAATTTAAGAATAAGATTGTACCAAAATATTTCATGCACTCTCAACATGCTTGATGGCTTGATGGCCAATTTCACGCATGTAGAAACAAATTTCCAATTGGTACTATACTTTCAATGGTTGATTTTCCAAAAAATTATACTCTAGCTCTGCAAGAGGAAATTCAATCACAGTATTATCATTCAGTGCAAGTGGCTATGTTTTTACATATTGTTTATAGAGATGTAGATGATAGTACAGAGGATGATAGAAATTTTTTGAGGGAGTATCATTTTTATTTGAGTGACAACCAGTTACAATCGTCAGAGTTTTTTCAATACGGTTTCAATATATTTTATAGAAATTTAAGAGAAAGAGGAATCCAGATGATAGAACACCTCATATAGTCAGGTAATTGTATGGGGTAATTCAAGAATGCTTGAATGTTCTATTGGTTAAGTAGGGTTTACAAGGAACTTAATGTCCAACATATATAGAGTTTTTTTGAAGTTCGGCATGGTAAAGGAGAACATGATGGAGTTGGTGCATGTGTCAAAAGAATTCTTGTTAGAGAACAATTACAATTCGAGGATGCAGTAAAATTTAAAGATGCATGTTGGATTATGGATTGGCGCAATACAATATTACCTACACCTAGTTCGAGTGAGTATTCTATAGTTTGTTGATTCTTTTGGTTAGTTGAAGAAGAGAAAATTCTACCTAGAGTTGATTGTGTAGACATGCAAAATTAACATTATGCATCCGCTCATTCACTAGGTAAATCAGGTCTTTAGTCCTAAGGCTATTCATTTAAATAAATCAAAGGCTCACATCATCCTTTAATTAAATAAATCAGACTTTATTTAATTAAATCTCAAAATGCATATCCCATCCCCTTTTGATTTAAATAAATCCAAATATTTGAGTCAAATTGGTCAAAACACCCTAAGCATCATTAAGCTAACCTAATCCTGATTAAACTAACCTAACTACCCATCACATCCTCTAGATAATCCCACTTGCACAAATAAATCCATTTATTGATTTATTAAAATCAACATTTTCACTCAATATGGCATCCATGAGGAATATTCCATCAAGTTTGAATTCAAAAAGCAAGTTGAAATGTACATCCAACAAGTCATTTATGAGCTCTTACATGGATCTTACATGCCCCCTTCCAAAGGTCAAACTCAACATTTATTTCACAAATTTGAATTTGAAACTCCCTCTCATGGGCACATCTCCCAAATCTTGCACATCCCTTGGCCTATCACAACTTGACAAGTGGCCTCTTCCTATTGGCTTGATCTTTGTCCCGCATTCACCCATTTGGCCAATCTCTCATCAAAAAAATCTATAAATGAAGGCCTTAATCTTCATCAATCCATCTACAACTTTTATGCAAAGTCACTCTCTTGGTTTGAGAACTAATTTTTCTCTTCATCATATTGGCATTTGCATCATTTTAGCTTTGAGCAAGGATTGGGAAAGGGTCATTTGCACATTTGACACCAATCCACTACGGAATAGGTATTTGTTGTTGTTTTCATAATGCTTTTAATCTTCTCTTATCATTTGTTGCATTTTGAAGCATTTACAAGGTATTTCATAGGGGCATTTTGATGGATTTGTGAAATACTAACCCCTACATGAAGTTTAGTGTTTGTAGATTTTAATGGATGCCCACATATGGCACTAGAAGGAGGGTTGTTAATGTTTGGATGCATTCAATAGGAATGATATGTCATTGTTTTGCATGCAATTGATGGAAATCTTTACTGTTTTAATAGAAAAATAAAATCCTTGTAAATCTTCGTGTCTTGCTTAAGATATACAATAAGGATTGAATCAGTAAAAACACAATAAGGGAAAGCATTTAGTAAATAAATGCAAGATAACAGTTTGCTTTTTGAATGCTAGAATGCACTGAACAACAATGAGTCTGGCATACACTGTATTTATAATGTCTAAAGCTGGAATGTTAGTTCAGATTAACGCTGATTTTTCTTTGCTTGATATTGACTGAAGAAAACTCCATTTGTCAAAGCTACATTTGTCTTGTGATAATAACCATTAACCATGTTTCAAATTGATCACCTTGGTTGTTGCTTTGAGTTTGAATGGTATTATATCTCTGACGTGCATTTAGGTTGAGTCTTTTATCTCTCAGTCACCATATGCTAATCATTTTTCTGCAAATATCAGAATTCTTTTGTTGGTTGTTATAGAATCACAAAATAGTATTCTCAAACAATTCCCACAAGATAACTATCCCCTCTTTGTTGAGAAATAAGTTAACAAACACAGAGGCTGTTCATTATGGGCAAGGCGTAGCCAGAGCCTATACGTTCGAGATCAATATCTATATATGGGAGGACAATATCATCAACCAATACCTTCTACTCCTTGCACGTTATAGTAAGCTCTATTGGCATGTTACGGAAAACACACAAAGTTAGGTTCCTGTATGATTCTTTTAATTTCTAATTTTTAGTGTTTGTTGCTCTGATCAATGGCGAAGGATGATAATGATAACCAAATGAAATAATAGCTGTAAAGTTTAAATTGACAAGCTTTTTCTTCAAAGTACGATGACCAAGGTAAGATACAAATTTTGGCCCTGCAATAAGTTGATTATAGGTCTATGTTAGCTGATATTCTCCAGATAATAGCTTTCCATTGGTTTATAAACAGAATGTTTGGTAAAACAATTAAATTATTCAATAGAGTCCTTGTATTTTTTCCAAATGATTTGTTGTGAATTGAAGCTATCACATCTTATTAGCTAATGGTCACCTCTTAGTCAGTAATGGTCAATCACCCTGCTGTATCAAGTTGTAGCCATTTCCAAAAAAAATCGCACACTACCACATTGACATGTGCATGTACCTCACAATGTGGAGTTGTAGCACTTAGAAACTTTCTATCCTTTGTGCTTTGATCGAAATATTTCCTATTTGTTGTAGCTTTCAGATCTTAAAAAAAATTGTTTTGTTTATTGTGCCTAATTTGCATACTTGTTGATAAACATTCAGATTTATTGTTAAGCCAACGCATTTCAGACTTATTTTTTATAATGCATGTCTGTTGATTCTTGCATTTTATGCATGCATGTTTACCTGTGTGCATCGTTATAGTGCTCGCTTCTTATTTGATATTGTTTCATTCATCATCACCTGTATTCTTTGCAAGAACTATACAAATATGACACCTACATCACTAAATGCGTGGCCTAGGCAAGGACTGTCAGCCAAGGATGGGAATTCAGCTTTACACCTAGTAATATCATTTGGTTTAGATCTTTTTTTATGCCTTTTTCAGCTGTACAAAACCTGCGACCAATGCATTCCATAAAATGACATCTCTCTGAGGCATTCTGTCACATAGTTCACGTGTCTTGTCTATGCTTTCACAACCTGCATTACCCTGATAGTTTCTAAAGACTTTTCTAAAAAATGCATTTAATTCCTATCCTGCAATCAATGTACTCCATGAGATAACATTTTCTTCAAGCAGACGGTCAAACAGTTCACGCGCCTTGTCTATGTTTCCATTTTGGTCTAGGCTATGAGGACAATGGTCAAAGGTTATTGAATATGGCTTTACACTCGCCAACTGCATTAGATTGAAACTTGTTCAAAAGGATTATATGGGTACGATTTCTTTTCACCTACCAATTCCATCTATTTGAAAGTCTCTTCTTAGGCACGGATTTTTGAGCTACTAAGTGCATAGTGTCTAGACACTTTTCACTGAGTCCCTCCTGTGCATGAACCGTCTCTTTGAGCTATTTTTTACTTAAGAGATTCATGTGCCTTGATGATCAAACAGTGGTTCTTTAAGGAATTTTTTCAAACAGTTCATGCTCATTGTTTATACCTTGTCTATGCTTCACGTGGCTATTGGCCTAACTCCTCATCAATACAAAGGATCTGACAAAATAATATCAAATCTACCAAGGAAGATATTCTTCGAGAGGACTCATTCTTAGCACAGGGGCACGTCTTTTACACCTGTTGAAGGTACGCCTGTCAAATGCATAATGCTAATTTAACTTTGAAGGTACACTTGTCAAATGCATTTCCTTGAAAGATCTTGTTGTACGAATATGCCTTCTTTTATGGGCAGTTTTCACCTTAATTAGAATAATCCCATGTGAATACACCAATGTATATTTAGATTTAGAATGATCTCATGTGCAGGCCAGTTCGTTTATGAGTGATTGCATAGTTATTCACATATTTTTCATTCTATCAAATCATGTTGTATGTTGTCTTTATGCTCTCATTTTGGTGCAGGTCAAGAGTTGTGAAAGTCACTGCAGATTTCATTAATATAAATTCCTTTACTTGCTATTTTATATGAACTATCAAATGTGCAATCCAGTGTGATTTTGCATCGATATTCCCTTCTATCTGCTTGATCTTCTATCAAATTGAATTTTGCTTCAGATCATGTCAGGAAATTTAACTCAGTAATTTAAATTTTTTGATATAGGTTATCATTAATAATTATCCACTTGTAGCAGTCTTTGTCTATATTAAATGGGAATCAAAATTGAAGTTAGTATGGAGAAAATACGACATGATCTGTGCAGAATTGAACTTGTGATTACTACTGACATAGCTTTGACTTTTGCAGATTACAAACCTATCTTGTGCTAGATATCCGAGCTTCGACATTATTATTTATTTGTGCTTTTGTTAAGAAAATCTAACTTTTGGTGTCAATTATTTGTAGACTTGGCGTTGGGGGATCATTAACTGAGAATCTTGGATATTTCAATTTGGCGTAAAGGAAAAGATTGAACTAAGAGAATCAAAAGTCCTTCATGGTTATAATTGTCAAAGAGGAGTTTGCATAAAGAATCAGTGGTAGAATATGACGATGTAGCAGGCGAAGGAATCCAAAATCATCAAGCAGTTTTGAGTTGAAAAAGTGGACATTGAACTTGAAAAAAGCATTTCTTAATGCTTATGGAAACGACCTAGAACATTCATGTATTGCTTTTATTTTATGTTTTAGGTCAACCCGCTATCAATTTGGATTTAAAATCAATCACTATCTTGATCTTTTCAAAGTTGGCCTAATATTGAACATTAGAAACTCACTAAGCCTTTCAATTTGGG
Organism: Sequoia sempervirens; assembly: GCA_007258455.2. Taxonomy (NCBI): domain Eukaryota; kingdom Viridiplantae; phylum Streptophyta; class Pinopsida; order Cupressales; family Cupressaceae; genus Sequoia; species Sequoia sempervirens. The sequence goes on along the minus strand of VDFB02047230.1, from coordinate 596,995,314 downwards.
ATAAAATTGAACAAAGCAATCTCACACTCAAGTTTGGTGCTTTAAAATGAACTCACAATTGCTTTGAAGGCTATAAAATGAACAAGTGCTTGAATTGACTGATCCTTTTTTTGGTGCATTTTGAATGCGTATCCTCTCCCCTTACGCTTCGTGCAATCTAGGGTGTAAGAGAAACACTCAAAATGCATTTTACTGCTTTGAGTCACCTTTAGAGGGGCCTGCCTAAGAGACACATCTGAAAGGAGAACTCAAAGATGACTCCAACCAATTTTTCATTCAGGCTAGTATATAAATGGATAAGACTAAACTATCAAGTCTTCATGGTATGTAGGCCTTAGCCGTACAATGTCTTTTAGAATGGGGTATTACTGTAAAACGTATAAGAGCCCCTAGTAGGATTGATTAAAGCCTTTAGTGGCTTGTTGGGCGCTTGCAATGTGCCATGTCCCCGATGTTGTGTCATTAAGAACCTTGTTTGTAGTTGCCAACCAGTCCATCCAACGAGTTTATCAAAGTGGTGCATTGGAACTTAGATTCCAAGAAGTTACTTGCCATGTCCAATCTTGGTTGAAATATAGAGGTTAAGAATTCATTCTTAACATACCTTTATATTTTGTCCTTGGTTGCATGTAAAATCATCTCTTCTACTATGAAGGGCATGAGGCAAGCCCACCAAGAAAAACGTACCAATTTAGCTAGGGTGTTATATTGTTTGTGAGTCAGTTTGAAAACACATTGTGTGATACAAAACATCAAAACCAACATTCAACGAATCATCAAAATTGCAAACCCTTTAGGAGAGGAAAATATCCTTGAAAAAATTCACATGTTATTGCTTGCCCTTGGGATTCGTATCCTTAGAGGCTTCTAAACATTTGGATTTCATCTCAATTTGCTTCTACTAAAGTCAACTTTAGGAAACCTTTGCCTTGATTTCCTCGATTTCTGCATAATGCACTTTGTGGGATGAAAGGGAATTAGGAAATTGGAAATTTAGTTGAAAACCTAATCAAGAGTGTGTTTGTGGTAAAAAGAATCCATTAAGCAAAGATTGAATCAATTGGACCCCACACTATGCTTGATATCTTTTGGTCATATAGTTTTCATGCAAACGTTTATCTTTTGATTTTGAATTACCTTAGAGAAAGGCATGTTCTTCACTATCTTGGCCTAGTAAACAAGTCCTTCCTAGGTTCATTTAGGATCAAATCAAACACTTCATCCATCCAAACATTCATCATATCCATCCCACCAAACAACTTTAGAACTTTGAAAACATCATTCTAGACTTGGGTACATCTTTAAATCAAACCAAAATCATTTGTTTGGTGTGTGGGAATGCATCCTTTCTCATAAATTTAATTAAATCAGCAATCCTTTGAACAAGTTTATCCTAAGATAACATCTACCATCATAGGGTTTCCAAGTTCACTATCCAAACCAAACCAATCAAAACCAAACCCTAAGTCTAGCATTGATAAGAAGTCCCTAAACGTTCAACACTCATATCATTTACACCTTTCATCCTTCATCTCGTCATTAGTCCTAAGAACCTTAGAGGTCACTTTTGCAACAAGGTCAAAACACAAGGAGAACATGGAATACAAACTTGATCCATACATCATAAGTAATCCAAATCAATTGAATTTTCAAAGCCTTACAATGCCGATTGATTATCAAAACTCACATCTATACAAACCATACATGGGATCATTACCTTCTACAAATGTCAATGCCACAACAAGTGTGAGTATGCCCAAATCAAAGATTGGAACACATTTCCCGATGGTAGATCTAAATCCAAACCTACAAGTCTGTCAACCGAACAATCAAAGCATGAGCCTTCAAACAAACAATGTCATCCCACCAAATCCCTACAAGCCAAATGAGAATGTACCAAGCACAAGTTTTCGAAACATGAATTCAGAAAACTTTGGGATGGATACATTTGCAAATCATACGAATATTCCAAACATGAACAATGGTCAATTTCAACCTATCATTCCAAATTTGAGTGTCATCCCAAATCAGAACATTGTCCAAAATCAAACACAAGTACACACTCCAAATTTGCTTAAACACAAGCCAAATCAACTATATCAAGGAGGTCAAGATCAAAATCAAGAAAAAATTTGGCAAGATCAAATTGCTACACTTACCAAAATAGTTGAGTCATTGCGCCAAGAGACATATCCATCACCATTACCCATATCAACATCATTCCTTGGTTTAGGGATTCCCCCTTTACCTAGCACCAATCACTCAATCCAAATCAATCCCCCTAACACCAATCAAGCCACCACATCAAAACCTTGGAATATACCATTGGCATTGCACCAACAGATGGTATCTATCACCTCAGTCATTTCGACCATCACTATCCCTCCAATCATTCCAACCATCCCTATCACTTCGATCATTCCAACCTCCCTATCACTTCGATCATTCCAATCACCCCTATCACACCCGTCATATCTCAACCACTCATCACTACATCCAACATGATTCTAAATCTGCCACCACTACCACCAAAACCAAATGCAGCAAAACAATATGACATTGCGCTAAAAGCTCACCATGCCTACCAAAAGGCCATCCAACAATATCTAGCTGCACAACAAGCGATAAGAGCTCAACAAGTGCAACAAGCCTCTCAAGCTACCCAACAAACACAAGCACAAACACAAAAAATAACAATTGTTGAAAGCAATGATCAAGATCAATCCATCACTAAGCACCTTGAAGCTATGTCTACTTCATCCAATGATCAAATCAACATATGTCAAGAGTCACTTCTCAATCATGATCAAAATCCACCAACAATACTCAACAATGATCCAATTCAAGAAATTTCAACATCATTTAACCCTATGGTTGAAGACATTGGAAATCCCTCACCCACAATTGTTGAAAACAATGTTCAAAATCTCTCAATTAAGGAGCACATTGAGGATGTTTCTACCTCATCCAGTGATCAACTCACCATACATCAAGAGCCACTTTTTAGTGATCTCTTTCAAGGAGTGTTAGGATTATTTGATCCTATTGACATAATGCATGATCCATCGACCAATGATCATGACGAAAATGTATCTACATCACTTAATGAGTTAGTAGACATATCTCAAGAATTCATTCCAAAGCATGATCAAAATCTTTCACCACGGTCTAGCAATGGTCCTTTCCAAGACATGTTGACCCCCTTTGACCTCATGGTTACAGATACTGAAGGAATTCTCAACTTTACACTTGATCCAAGTCCACTCAAAGATCAAGAGGATATTGAGCCATTCCCCATGCCTAATGACGACATCTGAGAACCCTTTGTAAGTAATCCATCCTTTGAAACTAATCCATGTCAAGAACTTGACCCAAAGCATGTCGAAAGCAATCCCAAAATAAATCAAGATCAATAATTTTTATCTTCAAGATACTACAATAATCTAATGCACACTCTCCTATCTATGCAAGATGATCATATCCATGTAGCACATACTCCTTCATCTACCCATGAGATGCTTTCTATGGATGGACACGTAGATGATCTTCATCTAGAACAAAATTTTATTACAAAAAAAGAGCAGATTATTAACTCCTATAGTCAAACTGAGTTATCAACAATAGTATCAGATATATCCAAAATCCAGACTGAGGACATCATGAATAAGGATATCCAACATTATCCACTCAAAGAAATGAGTCAGACAAAACAATATAATCCAGAGTTAGCAAAGCAACAAATTGAAAGAACGTCACCTACGGTGGTCATTTATTAGAGAATACATTCTAAACAAGAGCTCTTAGAACAAGCAGAATCAAAGCATGAAGGTACTACTACCACCATACTGGGGCAACTATATCTCAAGCAAATGTCAACATAGGGAGCACGAAGAATCTTTATGGTGAAACCATTGCCAATACTACAACCAGTCACGTCATGAATCTTCATCCACCCATCACCCCATCCATGAATTGGGACCAATATCAAAGGAAATATTTGAATCAAAGTACAAAGAATGTTACCAAAGCAAAAGAAGTTGAGAAGCATAATGGAAAAATCAAATATGCATGAATACCAAAACATATAATGAAAGATCATCCCTATCAAACTCCATCAGTCAAAGAAACTATGGGGAAAAAAAAAAAAGGCATAAGTATCCATCAAAGATGTCCACAAAAGAAAAATCAATCTTTTCAAGCGACGTACAAAGTATATCAAGCAGTTGGTCCTAATTCCATGCACATTTTTGTATCCACCCATCATTGCTCATCTTCCCAAGTTTGGAGAGTCAAAGGTTCCAAACTATCAACCAATCCATCTCTTATCCCAAAATGCACTCCATCCACGCCTCCACGCATGATATCCAATTCTCACATTAACCATGTATTGGCAACAACCCTTCATCATAAGGATTTTGAAGGCACTCTATCGCGATGTATGCATCAAGACAAAGTTAACTTTAGTATCGACGAAGTAGATCAAGAATCCCAAAAGTTGCATTCAAGTGCACGTATCTTAGCAAAGCAACTTCTTCAAGCAAGATATCGATGGCACATTATTACAAGGGCATCTACATCAGTAAAACCTTGTGATTCAGCATGAGCTTAAAATCTTTCAGAAAAAACCAAAAAATATTAAAAAATATGAAAAATCCAAAAAAAATAGAAAAAGGATTGAAAACAGTAAAGAAAAAATCGTCCTCTAGTGAAAACCACTTCGGTGGCACTTTGGGCAAGTACCATGATGAAAACCTGGCAAACGGGCATCATGTGTGGAATTGAGCATCTACGTGCGCCATTTCATGTGAAAGCATCTCATCCTATCCATAATAAATCAAGCATTCCATCCATCTCATCCATAATAAATCCATCCATCCATAAACTAGTTATCCAATCCATTTTTATCCATTTACATCTACGTCCATCATCCAAGTTATCTTGGTCTTGATGAAATTTTGGGGCACACTTTACACTTGCTTATGGTAAAAATCTTGACATAGGTCATTTTCATTGATCTTGTCCTACCTAGCATTATCTGAGCCATGAAGCATTATCCAAATGAGCATTCATTATTTGAACACCTTATCTTATCACAAGATAATCCTTGGCATACTTACCATATCCATCCATCCATACACTTATCCGAGCATCCACCCATGACATTCCATACATTGCAAGACACTGGGGGCAGATATTTACATCTTGCTTTGAGAATAAATCTTGATCTATATCCTCCAACTTATGTGGCAATCTGAACATTAGAAAATGTGAAACCAAATTGGTCCACCACTTGTGAGAAAAATTCCAAATCACTAGCCCATGGCATATTTTAACAAGAAGACATTCCTTATCAATCTTCATCTTTCAATGGAACATTGATCCAAACAATCAATATCAGTTGCATCTAATGCATCCTTCAACGTCACATCAAATCATTTGAACCAATTTTGTTCCAAATCAAGCTTCAAAATCATGATCAATCAAATCCAATCAAAAATCACCATCTTAGGATATCCTTGTGTTGCTTAACACTATCCTTGCATTGTTGTGCATCCTCAACAATGTTATCATCATCAATCTTGATCAATCAAATCCTTGCATTGTTGTGCATCCTCAACAATGTTATCATCATCAATCCTGATCAATCAATCCTTGCATTGTTTTGCATCCTCAACAATGTTATCATCATCATCAATCCATCGATCTGATCAATCAACCTTAGCTTGGTTTTCAAAAAAATCCCAAATAGAACACTGATATCATCATGCATATCCATATCCAAATCGTCGAAATCATGAGAAAAATCCAAAAACATCAAAAAATCAAAAATCCAAAAACAAGTAAAAAATAGAAAACATCAAAAACATGGAATCTGAATTACGTCGTCTTTGAGCTTAAATGTAGGCAAGGCTAATCTTTGATCAGCCCCTGAGACATCAAAATCCAAAAACATTCAAAAAAAACACAAAATCCAAAAACAGCCTCAAAACATTCCAAAAAATGTCAAAAAATCCATTCATCTCATCTCGCTTGCACCCGCAATAATCAATCATCCATAATAAATTGATCATCATCTTCATCCTTTTGCAACACAAACAGAAACAAGCACAACAATCAGCAAAAGCAAACTTCAAATGCAAAATCAAAATCGAAGCAACAAACTGTTAAACGCACAATCAAACTCTTGATCATTTTCAAACATGTCAGTCAACTTTATGTCAATAGCCTATCAATCAACTTATCAAATCATCATCATCCTATACAATGCATATCCTAGGATATATCATTCTGACAATGGGCATCATTTTGGATATCACCTTGGATTCTTATCCTATCAAAACACATCCCTCTGGCCGAAGGTATGAAGAGCATTGGCTTGTTTGCATACTTGATCTTGTCATTTGATTTATTTTATTGCGCTCATTCCAAAGACCTCTCGATGATATTTGAACGAAGGATTTAGAGAGATAGGAATGGGGCAACGATCACTATCTTTTGTCTGCTGTGCTTGTTGGACGTTCTTGTAAAATAACTTGGTGAATACTTGCTTTGTTAGGTACGGCCTAGCAAGGTTTTTGTATGTTAAGTGTGAACAAGAATACTCCTATCTGTTTGTCGATTCAAAGTCCATTGCACTAGGTACAATGCCATCCTATTTCTTTATACCTTGATGCATCGTATCTACATGTGTAATCAAACATAAGGTAAGTAGCCCTTTTAAAATCCCAATCCTTGATAAGAAAATCATCATCATTTATCATCATCATCATCATCTATCATCATCATCATAACTAATAAAGTCTCTTCAGATCATGGACTTGTTGGATCCTCTTGTTATCATCTCATTTCCGCACTAACATCATCATCACCAATGCATCCATCATGTATCCATCTTGCATCCAGAAAACTATCAGCATACCACATATCATTCACATCATACATAATAGGAAACACCGATCATTTCACATACATTTCATTTGCATCATCATCATCATATAGATCTGTTAGTCTAAGCATTTGCATAAATCATACATCTAATATATAATCATATAGGCATTATCGCATCATCATATCATTTGCATCATCATCCATAACCATCCATTTTAAACCTCTTTATCGCAAGATCGACCCTCAAATTTAATCTTTTGGCTTGATCTCTTGAGGGGGCAATGTAGCAGTATACTTTCCACTGGGGCATCCGAAAAATTAGAAAGTTTTTCAATTTTGATCACAGCAAGTTTATTCTTTGAACCAACACAACAAGTACATTGCTTCAAAGAGGGGCAAAATGTAGACATGCAAAATTAACATTATGCATCTGCTCATTCACTAGGTAAATTAGGTCTTTAGTCCTAAGGCTATTCATTTAAATAAATCAAAGGCTCACATCATCCTTTAATTAAATAAATCAGACTTTATTTAATTAAATCTCAAAAATGCATATCCCATCCCCTTTTGATTTAAATAAATCCAAATATTTGAGTCAAATTGGTCAAAACATCTTAAGCATCATTAAGCTAACCTAATCCTGATTAAACTAACCTAACTACCCATCAAATCCTCTAGATAATCCCACTTGCACAAATAAATCCATTTATTGATTTATTAAAATCAACATTTTCACTCAACATGGCATCCATGAGGAATATTCCATCAAGCTTGAATTCAAAAAGCAAGTTGAAATGTACATCCAGCAAGTCATTTATGAGCTCTTACATGGCTCTTACATTTCCCCTTCCAAAGGTCAAACTCAACATTTATTTCACAAATTTGAATTTGAAACTCCCTCTCATGGGCACATTTCCCAAATCTTGCACATCCCTTGGCCTATCACAACTTGACAAGTGGCCTCTTCCTATTGGCTTGATCTTTGTCCCACATTCACCCATTTTGCCAATCTCTCATCAAAAAAATCTATAAATGAAGGCCTTAATCTTCATCAATCCATCTACAACTTTTATGCAAAGTCACTCTCTTGGTTTGAGAACTAATTTTGCTCTTCATCATATTGGCATTTGCATCATTTTAGCTTTGAGCAAGGATTGGGAAAGGGTCATTTGCACATTTGACACCAATCCACTATGGAATAGGTATTTGTTGTTGTTTTCATAATGCTTTTAATTTTCTCTTATCATTTGTTTCATTTTGATGGATTTGTGAAATACTAACCCCTACATGAAGTTTAGTGTTTGCAGATTTTAATGGATGCCCATAGATTGTGAGACAATCAGTGGATCTACTGAATGGAATTCATTTAGGAGTTCGACAACAAGCACATGGACTACTAGAAAAGGGAGTTTGCATGTTTTTGTCATTTTTTTATCTCAAGAGATTGGGAAGCATGTGAAAATACAGAATGGGTTGAAGAGTGGGAGCAAATATCATTGACACTTGCACAAGCACATGATCAATATGAAAGAACTATTGAAGAAAATGATCAAGTGTTTGCATCTAAAGACTATGATCATGTTTCAGACCTTGTACAAGAAGGTAATTTAATTTAATTTATTTCACTTTATTAAGTTATTTTGTAATACTAAATTATTTATATGGATACACACAAGTTATTAAATCAAATTTTGTTTGCAGGACATGTGTATGTTGTTTTTTTACCTAAGGGGAATGAAGAGGAAACAAAATATTGGTTGGATCATTGTGTGGAGACTAAACATAAGTTAATAGCACCTCAAGAAGATGATGATGGATATCATTATCCAACAGGTACACTAATCCCCTTAAGACATCCCCTTAAGAAAGTTTTGATAACAACTTTTTGATCCCCTTAAGCAAAGTTTTAGAACAAGTCTTTGATCCCCTTAAGAAAATTTTAAGAACTTATTTGATGATGGTTTTCATGTTTTCCAATAGGATCGGTGGTGGTTGTTGGCACTTGGCTACAAAAATACCTGATAAGGAAGAATGGTCTACCTACATTTGAAGATTATGGAACACATAAAAATATTATACACTATTCACATTTGGTGGTGGCAACAAATATAAAACTAGATCGGTATTGTGGAAGACCTACAAATAACTTGTGCTATGTAAAATTTCTATGGAAGAGCATGATACAATCATAGATGGATTGCAAAAAAGAGAGCATGTAAATGGTACATTGGAATAAGTAAATATAGGTAAATATAGTTTTAGTTTTATATTGTCCTTTTAAATAGATTAAATACATGTTTTTTATATTGGTCAAGTGTGTTATTAGTTGAAACTGATTTAAATTGTCCTTTTATAGATCCTTAAGCCATAATCACAAAAAGGAGAGTCCATGCATATTCAACATAGACAACATGGGATACTTGGTAAAAATAGGTAATTATTAGTTAAATTATATTTAAATACATGTTTTGATGATATATTGATATTTCTTGTACATTAATAGTTAAAATTGATTCATTATCCTTTTTGTATCCTTAAGCCATCATTGCATTGATATCATACTTTGAAACAAAAAGGAGAGGATGTCTAGATTCAACCTACACACATGTGGAATACTTTTAAATCCTAAATATTATACTTAATTATATCATTTTTTATGATGAGCCACCCTAAAGTATAATACTTGCTTATATCACTTAATATTTATAGTTAATTATATTCGTCTTTGATCCCCTTAAGACGTCGTATTAGGACCCCTTAAGACATCCCCTTAAGATGTGTTGTATTAGCACATATCCTGAATATTATAATTAATTATATCATTTGTTATGATGAGTCACCCTAAATTATAATACTTGTTTATATCACTTAATATTTATACTTAATTATACTCTTCTTTGATCCCCTTAAGATGTTGTATTAGGACCCCTTAAGACATCCCCTTAAGACGTGTCATATTAGCACATATCCTAAATATTATACTTAATTTTATCATTTTTTATGATGAGTCACCCTAAAGTATAATACTTGTTTATATCACTTAATATTTATACTTAGTTATACTCTCCTTTGATCCACTTATGGCGTATTAGGACCCCTTAAGACATCCCCTTAAGACAACCTATAAATTAGTGTTGGATGCTATTATTTGTTTTGATAGCTTATAAATTAGTGTTTTTTGTGGAACATGAGGTCAAGAGGACTTTTATGTTCTTAAGTTATCTCTAGCACTTTGCATGATTTTTAAATATGGGACTACATGATTTAATTTCAAAACTTTAGTGTATTTTTTGATAATTAAGTTCTTTAATTTAATGTTGTAAAAGAACTAGGAAATATGGTGTATACTTATAGAACAACTTTCTTGAAAAATTCATTGCATTTTGATTGGTATTTATGTTTAGTTTATAGAATTTATTAATTATTTTGTTCTCTAATCTTGTATGGTATTTTTTATTTCTTAAAATTTCATCCTTTGTGGTATATAAACGAATTACACTTTTGTTTGTAAATTATGATTTATTGACTAATTATTGATTAACGTGAATTGAATACGTTCATTGACTAATTATCACTAATTATTAAATGTACATATGTATATCAAGTATGGGATCACTAAATTTGTAAAGTACAAATATTAAAATGTCCTATTAATTTCAAATTTAATTTCATATTTATATTTAATTTCACATTAATGTCTATTAATATCTTGACTATGAACATAAAATGCATAAATGTACATGTGTAAATTAAAATTGAACAATAATAAAGTCCATAATTTACAATATATTAAGTGCATGAAACTAATATATTAAGCACATGAAATAAAGTCCATTAGAGTACAGCCCATGAACTAAAGTCCAACAAAGTACTTGACCCATGAAATATAAAGTCCAACATAGTACATGAGAAACCAAATATTTAGTCGATGAAATAATCAAATATAACCCATAAAATCATGTTTAGGTCATGTATCTTCTCTATAATCAAGAGACCTCTTCACACCATGTGAACTATGCGGATGCCCTAAAACACTCTATACAAGAGAAAGATGAAATTAGATGTAAGACGATGAAAAATGATTTAATGACAATTTAATTTATAATTCATCATAAAATTAAATTACCATCATATATGGGTCTAGATGCTCTGGTGTACCTAGACCAACCTCTAAATTCTCTAAATCAATCTACATAAACAAGACAAATAAAGTTGAAATTAGATGTAAGTCTACAATTAAAAATGATTTAATTCAATTTAATTTATAATTTATCATATTTAAATTGTATTGTATTCTGAGGTTGTGCACCCTCTACTCTAGGACTTGTTTGTACATGCTCAACTACAAGATGTGTCTCATGCTATAGAAGAAAAATAATTTAAAACATGTATTAGCTCATATTTATTATATATATATATATTCAATTTAAAATTTAAAATTAAAGTTATTCAAAATATATAATTTTTAATTGACTTTAAATATAATAAAAAGATTAAATTACCATGATATCTGGAGCCTACTCTGCATGTCCTCCTGGAGGTGTAACTATGACTAAGTCATGGTAGAAATTCACACTAACAAAGTCCTACAAGATCAAATTTAAAGCATGTATACTTGAATTATATATATATATATATATATATATATATATATATATATATATATATATATATATATCAAGTTTTCACATTTTATGTAGAAAATTTTTAAAACCTAAAATTCAGAGGCCTCACGAGTAGCCACAACATATAATGTTTGTTTGATGCCCATCCTCATTGTTACAGTATCAACCTAGACATACATATAGACATTTAACACTTATAATATTTACAAGTGTACATGCACATTTGATATATAGTGAATTCAAAATTCATAGTTGTTGTAACGCCCCGTCGTGCAAACCCCAAAGGACAAATAAACAATAATTACAGCACAATTTATTTTTTATAAAGTAAACATAACATATATGTAATACACATTAAATCATAACATGAATTTTTAATTAAGTATATTCATTTGCACATACATCCCTTGGGGTACATGAGGAGTCATTACACGACTTAGATCCCCACAACGACAATAAAGAATAAAAGCCCAAGATATAATCCATAACAAAATAAAAATAAAAATTAACAATTATAACACATACATGAAAATCATTGATAAGGAACCATCAGGGTACATAAATACAACATATGCATGAATAACTTAACACATTGAATAACAACTGCCAATAGCCACATAAGATTTAACGTTACATTACAATACAATGTTCAAGATGAACAATGATACAAAAGTGTTTCCAATTTGCACGGAAACCATACAACAAGAATCATGATACAAATGAATAGATGAAAACTAGCTCCAAGATGGATACAACACTGAAGTCGCTGCAACCGCACCAATCCGCACCTCTCGATCCTCGACTGGGGACCCAATGGGGTGCTTAGCACGTTCCACCCGACCATGTGAGTCCGAAGACCCACCCCCCGTGCTAGGAGCTAACAAGAAGAGACCTCAACCAAGAACATCCAAAAAGGAAACCCCAAGACTCCACAACATACAAAAGTATCATAAAACTCAAGGATTACAAAGACATAATCAACAACAACCAAGAGTCATTAAAATAACTTAAAATCATACATCTCATCATATAAATCAAAGCAATGACCAGTAACAAGTAACCAAAGGATGATCATGAAACACTTCCAAATCAACGGAATTAATAAACATAATACAATTCCAAATGCAATTAAATAACATCCTATCACAGTACCATAAAAGTACAAGGTCATAAGTCAAATATCAATGAGATCATACAAGTCCACAAAGTACACCAAAAGATGTATCAAGGCAATAATCCATAAATCAATATAAATCAATTCAACAACAATCTAAACCAACTCCCACAACCTACTTCCAGAGGAAACACAATAAAGTAAAACACATGGGAAACTAGGGGAGAGTGTCATCGCATAGTCCTACATGGGCTGTCCTGTGCTCTTCCTCCCAACTGGAGGCGGTCCCATCTATGGCTGTCCTGTGCTCTTCCTCCCAACTGGAGGCGCCGGTCCATAGGGTGACTCATGCGGAGCCGTAGACCTCTCGTGAAGACGAGGTCACGACCTTGCCAACCACGGCCTTCTCAGCCTTCCATTAGTCTGCGAAAGCACTAATGAAGACGAGGCATCCATTTTTAAAATCTTGCAATGATATTACTACCCAACCCACCTAAGTTAATTATTAGGTTTTCACTTATTTACTAACTCACTCGTGGGTTATCCTGAGCTCTTCCCCTTAAACGGGGCGCCGGCCCCCACGAGGAGCCACTCTCCCTAGAGACCCACCAAAACATAAAAATCAAGGGTTGTACCATCATAATTTGAACAAAGAATCACAACATAACAGCATGCGAGGCATTATCCATCTCGCTATAAATACATAATCAAGTTTCAACAATTCCCGTACAACCCTTTCCCAAAATCATGAAATCAAAACACTTGCCACATCAAGGGCACATAAAGAGAGGAAACATCAACTGACAATCATCTCAAGCCTCTGGAAGTATCTCAAAAAGAATAAAAACCCACAAACAAGGGTAACACAAGTTTTCCCTCAATAATTCCAACACAAGGATAAAATTTCCCTCAAATAAGAGATTAACTCCAAAAGCCAAAGAAAGTTTCATCAAACCCCATCCATAAATCAATCAACTCTAACACACAAATACAATCCATATAACAACAATGGTGTTACCTCATAAGGAATCATAGAAGAAATTAACCTTTAAATCAACAAGAATCACTCAACATCCAAAAGCCACCACTTAGGCATTCCACGGGAGACCTCAATTTTCTCCTCACAAGAATCCCTTAGAGTGGTACGAGAATTACATTCATAAAATCAGCAACACAACTTAACTTAAGGAAGATCACCAACTCAAATTAACTCAAGAAAAGTCACAAAGAAAGAGTATGCCAAAACACTCATAAAACGACATGAATCCAAAGGAATGAAAATTACTTCCAAATCCAAGCATTTCCAAAGAGGATACCACAAATAGGATACACCAAATTACCCCTAAAAGATCAATGACCAATCAAAAACAATTTATCCATTTGTCCAAAAATAATTAATTTTAAAAATAAACAAGGGAACTCTAAAATCAATATCGTAATTATCTCAAGGCATATTTAACAAAAGATTATTTCCCTCGAACAATAATATTTGAGACAATCTTAATACACTAATCTTACCATTCCACTCTAAAGGTTATAAAATAACAATATTCACCTACAAATTAACAAAGAATAAACCATACTGATTGTGGTAATAATAATATCCTAAACTTCTTATTCTTCTTAGACAAATATGCTAATCATAACCTTCATTCAATTTTTAGTGTCAAGGAAACTTAACTTTGTTTATCTTTATTAGAGTAACCATTTAAAATCAACACCGTCATTTAATTAGATTCTATAAGTACTCAAAACACCACTCACTCCATTTAATTCTTTTCTACTTTTAATTTCCAATTTATAAATCTACTTATTTAATTCCTTTGTCTTCGTTCTCCAAAATAGGTTCTATATATGATGTATCTATGTAAATATATATAACTAAAACCTTTTTGATAAAGTTAAAAATTTAAAAATATTAACTTATTTGATTTCACTAATCAACTAATTCCTTTTTAATGAAATTAATACATATTTAAGATAATAAAAGGAGGAGAGATATTATCAAATAATGAAAACCTATAAACTATCAAACTATAAGGCTACACAACCATTAGATAAGCATGGTAAAAATCAACATATATTGCTTAACACGGACAAACTAAATCATTTATCTAAGAAAATATTTTAGTCATCTAATTACTATTATCATAACACCTAAGATGCATATGTATGTTATTAACAAATTATAGCTTTTTAATCTTTACATCAAATCATACAAAGGCAGTATATATATAATTATGTACTTTATATATATATATATATATATATATATATATATATATATATATATATATATATATATATCCGATCTTCAAAAGCCCAAATAACTGTCCATCAAATAAGAGAGTTATCTCCTTAACTAAAGGACCAGCCAGGTTGAAGGTAAGCATGAGATGCAAATTAAGCCTAACGCAAAAAGGAACTCAGTTACAAGGTAAAATTTGATACTTTCAGTAAGAGTAAAGGGCGGGAAATTGCAAGTTAAGCACAAATGAATTTAGCAAGGAAGCTCTTCAAATTTATTGCATTAAAGAGCACATTGAAACCAATTCTAATACTATAACTTGGCTAATGTTCAAGGTGCATGCATGTGCGCAAGTGAAGTGATTGAGTACATAACAAACTTCACACACTGGAAAACCTTATTGCATTACATATATAGTTGATCATTATGAGTGCATGGATTCAGATATCTAGCAAGAGAGATTACATAAGCTTTTAAACTTCCTATTATGTTCAGATGTGACGGATAAGGCAGGTTATCAACAGAATCAGAGAGATTATTGTAAACCTGAAAACTTCCCATTATGATCAGGTACGCAGCTGAGACGGTTTTGACAAATAATATCAGAGAAATTATTTGATTTACTACCCCTATGCAAGTCTAAAAACTGCGGCTGAGACAGACTGCCAGTGGTTTCAGGGAGGTTATTTAAATCTATAAACTCTCCTAAGTATAAATGCCGCAGTAGTGATAGGTTTCCAACGGTATCAGGGAGATTAAAATAAATATAGATTACCAGACTATGTGAAGGAGCTCAACTAAACACTGTATCCAATAACATCAATTTCCCTCAGCTTCGACTGGACGGAGGTAATTGGCAAAGGTTTGCAACATTGCGCAGACCAAGAGAATTAAATAATCTGCTCATTGGTCCTCAATTTCTTCACTTGAACAATCTGCGCATTGACGGCATCAGAGAAGACACATGAACCAAGCTTCCTCCAAGTTTGAGATGGTTACGGTTGCAAAAAAAAGTGAGAAGCCATTTTCAGGCTTGCGGATAACATATGGAAATCAGAGAATTTATTTAAATCTATACAACCTACCATGTTCAAGTGCTGCGGCTGTGACAGGTTGCCAAGTATAGCAGAAAGTGAATATTGGAAATTGGAAATATCGCCATCTACTTGTATTATTAGACAAGACGGAAAAGAAGGAGAAAGGTGAGGAGATCCTTCAGGTTTTTTTAACATTTAATCTTTGTTTAAAAGACACGGAGTGAGGAAGGAAAATACACTATTCCAACTCAGATAAAAGAAGAGAAGCCCGAAAACAAGTCTAAGTCACTGACCAGGTTCACAACAGAAGGAGTCTTCTGTCGGCCAAACCCAGTATAAGAATATTGCAAAAGATTAGATTCGAATGCTATCAAAAGCCAAGGAAAATTCCATGTGATTTCATTATATTCTAAATGATTTTCAATTATGATTCTAGATCCTTTCGATACAGGTTAAAAACAAAAAGATTTGTTTACATGCTTCACATAAGGGCTCGATTTGGTGAAAGGGAAGATGACCCAGATCCAATTCAAATTGATTGGGGCAGAGAACAATAAGTTGTCAGTTCTGAACCCTAAAACTAACAGTGAATAAATTAATGATTCAAATAGTTTTCAAGTTGGCATTGGGTTACCAGAGAAAAAAAAGAATGAAAGATTCTTCACTAAGAAATTTTGGCATAAAAGTCTTCACTGTCATGACAGAGATAACCAGAATCGACCAAGAGACAATCTTCTCACACTACGATGCTTGACTTATAATATTCATCAAGAAGTTTTCAATTAAGATTAAGATATCTCGATAAAGACTTTATTCGCACTTATCAAATACTATTACTTGCCTGCCAATTGAAGATTTCGGTGGTCAGAGAAGAATTCAGAGTGCTACTTTAAGAATACCCGAACAAGTGGAAGGACGACTAGACTTCCTCTTCCAGAGATTGAGTCAGACTATCCACCAAGTTTCCAATGTTTCCCTGGAACAGAGATTCGGTTTGAAGATGCAACTCCCAATCGTACGACTCCAAGTTTAAGCTCGAATACCATCCAAATGAGAAGTCGATTGACTCAGAGTTTTAGAGATGAAAGAAATGAATTAAAATGATGGCTCCAGTGGATGGGGAAATATTCTTACTGACATAATGATGTTAAGCTACCACAACAAGGATAGAAGAGTGATTCTTCTTGGCTCGTCTGGAGATTAAACACTGGTATAATGCTTCAACCAAATACGAAAAGTGGAAGATTGTTGTTTTCTTTTTTCTTTTTTTAAATACAGGAAGGGTGGAATAATTTGCAATCTAAAGTTCTGAATGGAGCAGGGCAATAGCCCCTGCAGTTGCCATGAATATTTCCAGTAAGGAATTCCCCGTTCTCTTCGACTTCCAAAATGCTCTATCTCCCCCCTTTCTTTCCAGCTTTTCTTCTTTATAATTTGTTCCATGGTGTCTTTTCCACTCCCCTGGAGAAACCGTTCGACTTCCATCTCTTATTATATTTTCTTTGATGGTGTCTTTTACACTCCCCTTAGCAAACCATTTCACTTCCATTAGTTACAAAAGAATATATTTATTTTAATAAATATTTTCACCTTAATTTATTTAAACTTAAGTACAACTTTAATATTTAATCCTCTTTAATATTTTCTCACTTTTAAATTTATTAATCGAATTTAATCATCAAATGATAATTACCTTTTCTCATCTAATCCGATTACTTTAAATATCTAATTCCCAAAGATAAATAAATTTATGTTTATTATTGAATCTAATTCTTTATTTAATTCCAAATAAAACAAGTAACCTTATAATTAAATTAATTTTATTAATCAGATCTAAACATATTGTTAGTGTTATCACATAACCCTAAAATTAAATAATAAAATCACCACATCATCATGACATTACCAACAACATCAACCGAAATGGTGGGCACTACAGTTGTAACTATACTAATGCAAGTTAAACAATTTACAATATAAATGTACCTACCCCTGATCTACAATGCTTGATAGTGGAGGAGTGCTCAACAACCCCTCAGGTGGAATCGACATGGAAGTCAATTGACTCCCCTAAACCAACATAAATATTTAAAACATATGTTCATGATTCAATTATAAATTTAAAACTCAAGTTAAAAATTATTTCATATATAATTTAAAAAATTGAAATCAAAATACCCCATAAGGGTTGCCAACTAGGACTGGTATCGATGTATGTACTCATGGAGTGGATGATTTCCCCATCATTAGTGTCATATATATACCAAATAGTTTGATTGTTAAAATGTATTCTAAACTTTTATTTGATACATACATTCATTAAAATTATTATAAATTCAACATGTAGATGCATATTTATACCTGTGTCACAGTGTCCTTAAGGTGATGGTCTATTATAAAAAAATCTACAAATGAACTAAGGTGACTAGATGAACCACTAGAATCTCCACATCCACTCAAACTAGGTGTGGCTTGATTGGGTCCATAACATAACTAATGGAAACTAGTACATACATGTGGTCTTGATACTCCTAGAGTGGTACTAGGACCAACTCCATAAAACACTACATCATCATCGTATGTATGCTCCCTACCTGCTATCACAAAAGCATGTTGATCAAGGTCTCTTGCAAGTGTACTAAGGGATCCTAATGTCGATACCACCACACGTTGATGCACAAATGTGGGAATGGCAGGACCAAGAGGAGCAATAAGGGGTTGCACATGCACAAGGAATTGGGGATCAACCCTTGCCTCTAACCTCTATTGTGGAATGCCACCACCAACACCTTGAAATGATTTAAAATAAAAATAGTTGGGATTTTTCCCCATAACAAACTCTACATATAGTTTCCTCAAAAAATATAATGGGACCTCTAGATTAGCATGTGGTGGACTATCGAATACCATATACCATCAATTCCAAAAATGTGCACTCATCTGTGGAGGTATACACCACCTCATGGATATTCTAGATTTATTGGTAGGAATGGGCTGTCGAGTAACATGGTCTATAAAATAAGGGGATAGATGGGATTTTGTTATTTTTAGGTCTAAAATTTGTTTATATGAGAGACCATCTACATAAATTTGTCTCATCTCCTTTTTTTCTCATCAATGCCTATCTAAATCAGAATCAATAGTCCTAATGGCATCTGCAAAATTTTGCATCACTAATACAAAATGCCTCACGTGTGGTGGAATAAATGCTTTATTTTGCATAGCATTGATTTTATTTTGAATGGATGTCACTTGATCATTTATGTGTGCTTGCAAGCAAGCCTCATTCGATCCAATGGGTGGTGGAGGTGGGATATGAGGTGGAGGGGGTGGAGGAGGAGGTGGAGCTTGTGGTGGAGGTGGAGGTGGCTAAGGTGCTAGAATGATGATATCATCAATTTTAAATTGATCCATGATATAAGATATAAGTGTACCTACATTAAATTATACAAAATTAACATACAAACTTATAAAATTACAAGAAATAGTTAAATTTGAAACATGTACATGCAAATATG
Source organism: Sequoia sempervirens (assembly GCA_007258455.2). Taxonomy (NCBI): domain Eukaryota; kingdom Viridiplantae; phylum Streptophyta; class Pinopsida; order Cupressales; family Cupressaceae; genus Sequoia; species Sequoia sempervirens. The sequence continues at coordinate 596,975,884 of VDFB02047230.1, read as the reverse complement.
TTTAAACAGAATGTGCATACATATACATACACATACATACATTGATTGAACTTGAGCATGTGCGTACAAATTTCAAAATTTAGCATGTACATACATTTTAAATAAAAAATATGAAGCATAATTTACATGCATACATCATTCAACTAAACTATGTATATACATACAAATTTCAAAATTTAAGATCTAGAACTATGTAATTTTAATACATGTACATACTAAAAAATAAACTTGAAACATTCACAAAAATCTCATTTTATGTCTAACACACATATATATATTACATTTTTCGAACAAGATAAATCATGATCTAGTAGTTAGTCATAAAATATATACTATTATAAATTCATCATTATAAGTTCATAAATTCAACCAAATTCATAAATCATGTCACTAAAATTATCCATCCAACCAAAATCATAAATTCATCTCACTAAAAATATCCATCCAACCAAATTCATAAATTCGTCACACAAAATATCCATCCAACCAAATTCATAAATTCATAACTATAAGATCATTGTCTTAATTTATAAAATGTTGTGGCTCTCTACTGCATCTCTTCAATTCTTTGTGTTTTCCTTTTCAGAATTGGAAGTTCTCCTTTAACCATTGTCGATGCTCATCTAAGATGCCATCCATAGCCCTAACAACATCAACAACATTTTGCATCCTAGATGCAAACATCCTCAAAGGTGGTGTGATACATTATTCATTTTGAATAATGTTGATTTGATCTTGAATGGTTCTAACATTGGCATTGATTCATGCTTGCAAGCAAGCACCGTTAATTTTAGGTGGTGGGGGTGAGGGGTTATGAGGTGGAGTGGGTGGAGGTGGAGGTGAAGTTGGTAGAGATGGATGGCGTGGAGGTGGATTACAAATATTAATGAATCGATCCATGTGATCTCTAAGATATAATTGAACCCGTATTAGATTTGTAATTTCAAAATGTAAGATACTTGTTTATGAAATACCCTTAAACCATTCAATATAAATGTCCTAATTGAATGCAAATGATAAAATGTGTAAGCCTCATTTATATCTAAGGCATGTTACTTGAATAAAAAAAATTTAACTATTAATATAGGAAAATTTATGAATGCTTTAGGGTTTATGATTTAGAGTTTAGGATTTTGGTTTTGAGTTAATAGGATGGCTTAAGGGGATCTATGTAGTAAGGTCCTAGTACAAAATGACATGGCTTAAGTTATTAAAATTTGGTGAAGATGCCCAAGGTAACCAAGTTTCATTAAGGTCCTAGGCAACTTCACCAAATTTTATTCACTTGATCCATGTCATTTTGTCCTAGGACCTTACTATAAATAGATCCCCTTAAGCCATTTTATCACCCTAAACCATAAATCTATCAACCTAGATCATGAAATCTCATTCATACTATAATCTTGCATGATCTTATTATTGTTAAATTTGGTTTCCTTTGGAAACTTCACCAAATTTTGAGAAGTTATTTGATCCCCTTAAGAAATGTCATATTAAGACCCCTTAAGACATCAATTTATGATTTAGGGGGATGGGATGGCTTAAGGGGATCTATGTCTAGTGAGGTCCTAGGAAAAAATGGCATGGCTCAAGTGAATAAAATTTGGTGAAGTTTCCCAAGGAAACCAAATTTCATTAAGGGCCTAGGAAAAAATGATGGCTTTATGGTTTAGGGTTTAGAGTTTAGAGTTTAGGGTTTAGGGTCATAGGATGGCTTAAGGGGATCTATGTAGTAAGGTCCTAGGAAAAAATTTCATGGCTTAAGGGAATAAAATTTGGTGGAGTTGCCTAAGGCAACCAAATTTCATTTTAAGTTCAATTAGGACAAAAGGAATGCTTTATTTTTTAGGGTTTAGATTTTAGAGTTCAAGGATTAGGGTTTAGGGAACTTAGGGTGAAGTTTGGGTGGCCCTTGGAATAACGGACTTGTAAGTTAGTGAACAAAATTTTCTTGTGGAAAATTTGATTGAGATAGCTCTTGTTTTGACTGACCAACCTAGATCATGAAATTTCATTCATATTATAATCTTGCACGATCTTATTATTGTTAAAATTGGTTGCCTTGGGCAACTTCACAAAATTTTGAGAACTTCTTTGATCCCCTTAAGAAATGTCATATTAGGACCCCTTAAGATATTGGTTTATGGTTTAGGGTGATAGGATGGCTTAAGGGTATCTATGTAGTAAGGTCCTAGGACAAAATGGCATGGCTTACGGGAATAAAATTTGGTGGAGTTGTCTAAGGCAACCAAATTTCATTTTAAGGTCCTAGGACAAAATTAATGCTTTAGGGTTTAGGGTTTAGATTTTAGAGTTCATGTTTTAGGGTTTAGGGAACTTAGGGTGAAGTTTGGGTGGCCCTTATAACTCTCTATACTTGTTTCCAACAAATTTTCATTCCATCTTGCAATAATGCATACTAGTACAGAGATCAACGAAGTCGCCACCCACATCTAGTGAGAAATTTTTCAAACATTCATGAAATATGCTAAATATTTACAACACATGCAAGTTTTCATCAAAACAGAGAAAAATCATTCCATACTACTAAGAATTGACTCATTGACACAAAACCAGGCTTGAGAATATAATCCCCTAACAAATAATTTGACTCTTTTAAGGAAAAATGATCTTCAAGTTAGTCCCCAATAGAGTCGCCATTTTTGTTGGTTATTTTTTATGAACCAAACTTCATATTATCCCTCATCTATGAATCTACCAAAAATCAATTATTAACAAGGGTAATGATTGGCTAACACATAAGTGAGGCTCTAAAATACCTCACTTCTCTTCGGGCTTTGTGAAACTCAGGAGTGTAATCCCACTTATGCTCATAAGATACTTACTTGATCAAAAGTATTTCCACACATAGATGTATTCCTCAGAAAGTGCAAACAAGAAAAATTCATCAAAGGATTGGAAAACCTTTTATCAAGTTACTACCTATTGCAAGGAATACAGTACTACTTCAGGTTTGTAGGGTTTAATTGAAAAATTTTGTTTATGAATTTATTCTCATTTCAAATCTCTAGCTAGGTTCACCACTATCTCAATTAGTTACAAGATAAGCTAACAAAGGGACCAATTCCTTATCTATGGGAATAATGGAGTCATACTTTGCAATTAATCAGTAATACCACTACAATTTAACTTTGTAATCAGGGGACTATTGGCATGCTACTTTGTAGCATCCAACTCACTGCATTTAAAATACTGCTACTTACCAAACCCTATACTCATTTCCCACAAACCCATGACCTTATTTTAGCATTTAATCAACTCATTGATTTTAAGCACAAATAAACCCATTCATTCAATGTAAATGACAGAAGATAAATGAAATTACTATTAACAATTTCATTTATAATTTACGAGGAAAATACACAAGAGAGCATATATTTTAGAACCAACATTTTCTTCCATTATCAATATTACTTTGTAAAACCATTTTAAGATCAAAATAAATTATGAATCATACCCTAAACTTGCTTCTAATATATTCATCAACTTATCTATTTACATTTTGTTGCTCTCTGAGCCTAGCTTTTACCTGGACCCTTCTGAGACTAAATTTTTTTTGAACCCTCATAATCATCCATGAAATACCCTTTATAGAAAGGGGAGCAACAAGCATCTGACTAAATTACAATTACATTTCATACTTCATTTCAAAACTTAACTTCAACCAATTTTGAGAAACTCCCTAGGCAGTTACATGTAATCATTTGAGAGTAGGGGAGGGTAAAAGAAAAAATTCATCCATAGGGTACCGTTAGTTGTTGCCATAGATCCATGTTGAGAAAAATATTCCTTATCATACCAGCTGGAGGACTTCCACATCAGCATGGAAGAGTAAAAGACCAAAACCACAGACACATTGAAGATAACCCTTCTAATGCAAAGGCCATGGTATCATCAAAAACAAAAACAAGGAGAAAACTCTACTTTGAGTCATTAGCATCAGAGTATGCCAATCCTAGCCTTTTTCATGGTGCAAAAGGAGGACACATCACTCCATCCTCATCAAATTCTTTATATGGTACCAAAGAGAGAAGATATTGGTGATATCTCAAATCAATGTCACCTCCATCATTTGACAAGCAATCTAAGAGCACAATGGGGGAATTATGATTTCCTAGGTAGGCCTTATGACTCTTGTTTCTTTTCCTTTCCTTCCTCTTAGGCTCAGATGGCTCTTTCCATTTAAACTTGACCAATTCTTCTGAAATGGTCCTATTTCTCAAATTGTATGTACTTTTGACAATAGTCCTCTTCCCTTTACGTCATGCACTTATCTTACCCTTGGTGATTGTAAAAGTCCTAGGTACTACCTGCTTAGCCATATGAAAATCTTCTCGAAGCTCAAAAACACTAAGTCTCCTAGACCTCCTAGTCGGCTGAATTGACACTCCTGACTTACCCATTTTTGTAGAACCCCAAGACAAAAGCTAGCAATTCTAAATTTGAGAGGAAAATAACCTACTATGATCCCCTAAACTAAATTTGTAGGAGAGAACACCCACACATCCTGACCATCCATGCCAACCCCAGAAAAAAGAAACTCCTTAGGAGAAAAGGAACTCACATGAAACACCAACTTACCCAAGATGAAAACAACACCTCTATAGTTGAAATCCCAACACTCGCACATTCCTTATATGAACCACACTTCATAATTTTTGACAACCAAAAATGGTGAGATTAATTGGTAGGAATTTTGCATTAAATAGACCATTTGAAGCATGTTGCGATTAATGATTGAAGAGATCGTCACACGAGCGATTTGATAACTTAACAGCTCTATTTTGAATGTAAACCATAATTCTTTGAGGATTTAAAAGTTCATCAATGGAAACCTTAACCATCATTTTTGTCTTTTACAACTTATTCCCAAAAAATGGCAATACCACCTTAGAAAGTTTCCATGTCTACACTTAATCCTCGTTTGTCACCTGTGATCTATTGGCAACACAAGGGATGACAACTGAGAGGGGGGTGAATCAGTTGTCCCATAAATTAACCTTATTAAAATTGTTCAACTTATTCTTAGATATGATAAATAAGCATGAAAGCATAAGCCATCAACACATCAGTAAAACACATAACACCAAGATTTTTTACGTGGAAACCCTGTTAAGGGAAAAACCACAGTGGAGGTTAGTCCACAAGATTATACCATATTAAAAGTATAAAAGGGATATGAATGGGAATGCACATGCATTCAGGCACACTTCCTAGAGCTCACTACTCAAATACAAAAGGATTACTACCCAAAGAAAGACACATTGTCTTACATAAACATTCATATTACATCTACAAGATTTGGAACTTAAAAAATAACATCTACTAATGCCTGATTATAGTTTTGGTTAAGCACATAAACATCTTCTCACTCTTCTTCACACTCTGCTTTTTCCTTTGAAATATTAGAACATTATTCACACACAACACTCACACACCTCTCACACATATGATTTCAAATGGTATAAACAATAACTCATATATATCTGCAACTAAGGATAACATCAACTCCATGTTGGCTTGAACAAAATATTAAATGTTCACAAACTGTCGACCCAAAACATAAAAAAAAATCAATGTGAACCAACCAATGTTGGCCACAACATAGTAAGGACACGAAACAACATCCTCTAACATAAAACACCTTAAAAAATTATGCCTCAAAGATCCACAACACACTACAATCACCCTGTCGGCCATGATCATGAAAAACATGAACAAGCAAAAGAAAATCACCAGTCACGAGCACAAAAATCAATGTAGATCAACAAAATAGATAGAACACAATATAGAAACATCCAAAAGCATCACGAGTCACCACAAAAGCATCTAAAACAACTGAAATGACTAGAATCACAACATCTTCTTTCAGGAACACCAACTGAAGCAACAAAAAAACTGTCATAACATAGATACTCATAACTCAATCTAACCTTCATGCAGATCTCTAAAACTTCATATGGATAAACTAGATATAATCGAAAACAAACCCTTTAATCCACAACCTCTTATCATCAACATACTGAGCTAGCCAACAACATGATGGCTAAACTAAACTTCACTGCATCACTAACAACCTGCAACTTATTTTGTTACAATTTTCTCAATATCCTCAACATATATAGCCTTTAAGACATTAATGCCAATAGTATTAACATCAATTTCAACCACGTATCAACAACATCCAACAATCTCCCCCTTTGGAATTGATGGCAGCACATGATGTGAAAAACACCATCAATGCAAATTTCTCTTAGCACTTTCTCCCCCTTCGATTTTGACTCTTTTCTCCTTAACTCTTTCACAATTTTTCACATGACTCTTCTCCCACTTTGACATCAATGAGAAAGATACACATTATCTTCCTCCACACAAGCTCTAAACCACATTTCTAAACATTTGACTACTTCCCCTAAGTAGCAACCACCACAAAATCAATTTGGATCATAAGACATGACTATGAAATGCACGGACTAATGCAAGCCAATGCATCTTAGTTCTTATTAGGAGGGGTAATCACCCATAGCTTCCCTCTGAGATACTCAAAATTATCCTTAGGAAAAGGATTGGTAAAAATATCTGCAATTTGTTCCTTAGTGGGCACATAATCCAATTTGACTTCCTTTTCACTCACCTTGTCTCTTGAAAAGTGAAACTTGATAGATATATGCTTGGTTTTTGAATGCAACACCAGATTCTTAGAAATGTTAATTGCACTTGAATTATCACAGAATATAGCAATAGTCTCATCATACACAACTCTAACATCTTTCATCATCTGCTTCATCCACAATAATTGATTATAATTGTTAACAACAACAATGTATTATGCCTCTGTAGTAGATAATGAAATGGCATTTTGCTTCTTACTTAACCAAGAAATCAGCTTCTTTCCCAAGAAAATGCACCACCACTACTGTTTATGTCATTCACATCTCTTGCCCAATCAACATCAGTTAAATCACTCAAAGTAAGGTCATCGTCTTTAGGATACCATAGGCCAAAATCAACTGTCCTCTTTAGGTACCTAAAAATCCTTTTCATATTAGTCACGTGATATTCCTTATGATCAGCTTGAAATCTTGCAACAATGCATTTGGCATTCATGATATCAAGTCTAGTTTGAGTCAAATAGAACAATCCACCAATCATCGATCTATATCTAGTCTAATTTTCCTTAGGAGAATCATCATCTTGTTTCAACTTACATCTGGTCACCATAGGTGTACCAACCGGCTTTGAATCTTCCATACCAAGCTTCTTTAGAAATTCTTTCACATACTTGGACTGAGATATAAATATCCCTTTATCTAGCTGAGTAATTTGCAAACCCAGAAAGAATTTCATTTCTCCAATCATAGAAATCTCAAACTCACTCTGCATCTCATCAACAAACTTCATGCACAAACTATCATCTCCTCCAAAAATGATATCATCAACAAAGACTTCAATAATTAAATCTTTATCATGATTAATCTTGAAATACAAATTACTATCAGTAGTACCCTTATTAAATCCAAGTTTCAACAAATACTTGTCCAATATGGCATACCATGCTCTTGGGGCTTGCTTAAGTCCATACAATGCTTTCTTCGACTGGAAAACCATATCTCCTTGATTAGTCAATTGAAATCCATCAGGTTGCTTAGCATATCACTTTTTCTTCTAGTTCACCATTTAAAAATACTGACTTGACATTCATTTGATAAACCTTGAAGTTTTTGTAAGCAACATAAGTAAGAAATAGTCTCATAGCTTCAATCTCTGCAACAGGGGAAAAAATTTCTTCAAATTCAATTCCTTCCATCTGAGAATATCCTTTACACACCAGTCTTGCTTTGTTTCTAACAACTTCACCTTGCTCATTCAATTTGTTTCTAAAGACCCATTTAGTTCCAATTACATTTTTTTCCTTAAGTCTAGGAACAAGAATTCATGTATCATTCTTCTCAATTTGCAATAATTCCTCTTTTATTGCTTCCACCCAATGTTCATCTTTGCATTCTTCATTGACACTATTAGTCTCAGTCTTTGAGATCAAACAGTATTCTTCTACAATTCTTCTCCTAGTTTTAACACCTTTGTTCTTATCACCTATAATACGATCTTCTGAATGATTTATTTTTACATACCTTGGAGTCTTAGGATGTTCTTGAACTTCTGGCTCTTGTGATCTCACTTCTACACTTTCACTAGTTCCTTCCTCTTGATTCTCCTAATTCACGAGAATGATTTGAACTTGATTTGAAGTTTGAACTTTCTTTCCTTTATTTGAACTATCATTTTGATCATCTGAATCATATGCACAGGTTCTGGATGGTCTAACTGTGTCTTCATCAACCTTGAAATTAGCACTTTCAACTACTTTCCTCAATCTCTTATTGTAGCACCGGTAGGCCTTGCTTTTAGTAGAATAACCAAGAAAGTTCCCTCATCACTCCTAGCATCAAACTTTCCTATATCTTAATCTCTTTTGATAAAGAATTTACTCCCAAATATTTTGAAGTATCTAACAATAGGATTATGACCATACCATAGCTCATAAGGAGTCTTACCAGTATCACCTTTGACTTGTACCCAGTTGAGAGTGTAAACAATAGTACTCACAAGTTCTCTCCAGTAGATATGAGGGACATTTCTTTCCAGCATCATAGTCCTTGTAGCATCTTGAATTTTCTCGTTCTTCCTTTCCACAACTCCATTTTGCTAAGGGGTCCATGGGGTAGATAATTGTCTCTTTATCCCATGCTTCACAAAAAGAATTAAACTCACTAGAAGTGAATTCACCACTTCTATCTGATCTTAGACATTTAATATTCAAACTTTCTCTCTCAACCATAGCCTTAAAAATCTTTAATTTCTTCAGAGCTTCAGATTTTTTCCCTTAAGAAAGTAGCCCATATCATTCTATAATAATCATCAATAAGTAACATGAAATACCTATATCCTTGTAAACTTCTAACTTTAGAAGGACCACACAAGTTAGTATGCACAAGCTAGACAATACTTCATTTGAACAATGATGTTTTCTCCAAAATGAAACTATAGTTTTTTTCCCTAACTAACATTCCTTGCATATATTATTAGTAGGTTTTATCAACTTAGGAAGATCTCTCACTTCTTGAGTAGAACTTATCTTGATAATATTGTCAAAGTTTACATGACACATTCTCCTATACAACCAAATTTCATCAACTTGAGCAATCAAAAACTTTTACTAGCAACACTCAGGTAGAAAGATATTACCTTTTTTTGTACCTGATGCAATCACATTTCCGAAACTCCCCAATATTCTACACTTTCCATCCTTGAATTGAAGATTGTATCCCTTGACAACCATCTATCCAACACTTAAGAGCTTATGCTTCAAACCTTCCACATATAGAACATCGTCAGTATTATGCTTACCATCAAGAGAAATGGATCCTCGGCCATGGATTACACCAGCTTTGTCATCACCAAATCTTACAACACCACCATCATACTTTTCCAAGCTCACAAATTTACTTTTATCACCTGTCATGTGATGAGAGCATCCACTATCAATCACCCATTCATCTTTTTCTTCAACTTTGGCAACTAGAGCTTTCTCCACATTTATGCAATTAGCAGATTCAATAGGTACTGGATCATTTTCCTTGATAGCATTAAATACTCATTCTTCCTCACTTAAATTTCATTTACCAGATTCATCATCTATCACACCTTCATCAACAACATAATAACACTTTCTTTGAAATCTAGGCTTGTTAGGTCTTGGCTTAGGAACTCTTTCTAGACACCTTGATGCAAAATGACCTATCTTATTGCAAGAAAAAAATTTAATAGGAAATTTCCCTTTATACTTACCTTCTCCTTTGGCTTCCCTTTTGACAATAAGTTCTTCAAGCTTGTCTAGTTTTCTCTTTTCTTCAATCTCTCTCATTTCCTCCTCATACTTGACCATTTTTCTAGAACTTTATCTCGAATCATAGCTCTGCTTATCTATTCCAGAGATAGTATATTTGAATGCAAATTCTATCTTAGGAAGAGAATCACCAAACTCACTTAACTCAAAAGTAGTAAGCTTACCAATCAACATGTCTCTAGTTACATTTGTCATAGTCAGAATCTCCTCAATAGGAGTAGCTTTGGCTTTGTATGTAGCAGGCAAGGATCTAAGCACTTTAGTAATAATCTCTAATTCTTCCAATGTTCCACCAACACATTTGATACTACACACAAGTTCATTCACTCTTTGCATAAAAGAAGTGGTGTTCTCATCTTCACCCATTCTCAACATTTCATATTTCCCTTTCAGAATTTGCAGCTTAGCAATCTTCACATGGTCATCACCTTCATACAACGTTTCCAACTTTTTCTAGATCTCATAAGAAGTCTTCAGATCCATAACATTTTTCATCTTGGAATCAGTCAAAGCATTCAACAATGCTTCCTTAGCCATGATATTGTACTTAGCATCTTTAATCTCAACAATAGTTGAAGGACCATTCTATGTGATGATATACCTATTCCTTGTAATGTTCCAATAAGGTTCACCAATGCATCTTAGATAACACTCCATTCGAGTCTTCCACAGATAATAATTAGTTTCATCAAATCTCGGACTACCCTTATTATATGTCACCATCTAGGATCACCTCAAGCTATTAAAATTCTTCCAAGGAACCTACTCTTATACCAATTGTTGGAAACACAAGGGTAGACAACTAAGAGGGGGGGTGAATTAGTTGTCCCAAAAATTAACCTTATTAAAATTGTTCAACTTATTCTTAGATCTGATAAATAATCATGAAAGCATAAACCATCAAAACATTAGAAACACACATAACACCAAGATTTTTTACATGGAAATCCTATTAGGGAAAAAACTATGGTGGAGGTTATTCCACAAGATTATACCCTATTAAAAGTATAAAAGAAATATGAATGGGAATGCACATGCATTTAGGCACACTTCCTAGAGCTAACTACTCAAATACAAAAGGTTTACTGCCCAAAGGAAGACACATTGTTTTATAGAAACATTCATATTACATCCACAAGATTTGAATTGAGAAATTAGCATTTGATAATGCTTGATTATAGTTCTAGTTAAGCACATAAACATCTACTCACTCTTCTTCACACTCTGCTTCTGCCTTTGAAATATTATAACATTATTCACACACAACACTCACACACTTCTCACACATATGCTTTCAAATGGTATAAAAAATCACTCATATATATCTACAACTAAGGATAACATCAACTCCATGTCGGCTTGACCAAAATATAAAATGTGCACAAACTGTCGACCTAAAACATAAACAATTTTTCAATGCGAACCAACCAATGTCAACCACAACATAGTAAGGAACCAAAACAACATCCTTGAACATGAAACACCTTAAAAAATTATGCCTCGAAGATCCACAACACGCTACACTCACCCTATTGGCCATGATCATGAATAACATGAACACGCAAAAGAAAATCACCAATCGCAAGCACAACGATCAATGCGGATCAACAACATAGATAGAGAATGATCTAGAAACATCCACAAGCATCATGAATCACCACAAAAGCATCCAAAACAACTCAAATTAATAGAAGCACATCATCTTCTTTCAGGAACACCAACTAAAGCAACATAACAACTATCAGAACATAGGTACTCATAACTCGATCAAATCTTCATGCAGATCTTTGAAACTTCATGTGGATAAACTAGATATACTTTTCAAAAAACCCTTTAATGCACAACCTCTTATCATCAACATATTGAGCTAGCCAACAACATGATGGAAAAAATAAACTTCACTGCATCACTGACAACCTATAACTTATTTTATTACAATTTTCTCAGCATCCTCAACATATACAACCTTAAAGACATTAATTCCAATAGTGTTGACATTAATGACAACCATATATCAACAACATCCAACACGATCTAAAAATTAACATGCATCACCAAATCAATCTGTGATCTTTCATTAATATTGGAAAAGTACACAAAGATGACATTAGGAGAGAACAATCCTTCATACATTCTATCGCTCATCATAGACTTGCCCCATCTTTCTAGGGATCAATCAACAATGAGACTATTGACTCAATTAACTTCAACTCATTGGATCATTCTACTTTAAAACTGCAACAACTGTTCTCCACTCACCTCAATACTTTCTTCCTTGCTTTATACAATGTCCTCAGATTCAGCCATGTTGTCCTCTATTTAGCGGCCATCACTTATCACGGACCTATTCCATCCTTCATTGGTTCTATCAGTGATGCAAGCATCCACATGATGAAATCTCAACCCTTGAATTTATGGCCCATCCTCAATCCCATTCACTTTCCGATCACGCATCGCTAATTCATGCTTTGAACTTTGGATCATATCAACAACAGGAGATAAGGCAATGAAGCAAGATTAAGACATGTGCACCTGCATGAAAATCAATGATACAAAAGACACTACTCATAAGATCAATTCAAATCAGTGAAAGAAAGTTAAACAAATGACTCCATCACTCATCACTATTTTGAAACCTAAGTTTTGGACAGGATCCGTGATGGGAGATAGGAAAAACTACAAAAACACTAGGACTATCACTTATCGCTAATTCTCCTCATAAATTTTGCAAGAAATTAGCGATGAGAGATCCCAATGAATACATAGAATGCTTGTATTGTATATTGCTAATACAAAAATTAACATTCAAAACCCATCCGCAACACATGAAACATAGGAGATACTTCTTATCACTAATCACTATTTTGAAAATTATAACCACACAACCATCTGCAATGAATGATGAAGAGAGGAACAAAAATACCAAAGGTCATTGCTAATCGCTAATTCAATATTTCCACGATGAGTGAAACCAAAGAAAACCCACTCATCACCTATTTCCAATTCAAAAATACCTTTTAGAAACTATCTATGGTGAGCGACAAAGAGAGATGGCTGACGAGACCTATGTGAAAAATTTTAAGCACATGCCCACAAGTTGTTCTAATGAAGGGTACCATCTAGGACGACACAAGAAAAGGGGATTAAAATTTCTTAAGTCATGAAATGCAAAGGATGTAAAGGCCAAAAAGGAATTTAATTCAACCTTATAAAAATAACAAACTCAAACCTAATCATGAGGGACCAGTTACTCCATGATCGCCAATGACATAAGAAGTTTTAATATGACCAACAATGGGCAACAAGAGGTCAACGACAAATTAGAATGTTGCAAGGGTTTAGACCTAAGGGTTTTTTGGGTGAAATTAACAACAAAATAACAATACTACAAAACCTAAAAGTGAAAAGATGGGAGGCATGTTTAAAATTGTAGGATTTTTAGAAATGGAATGAAAAATTTTGATGATTCCATTAGTGGCTCCAGTTGGGGATGTTTGTTTCTCCAAAACAAAGAGAGATTCTAGAATCTCGGGTGAAGCAGACCAGGAATAGAGAACCAAAATCAAGGACAAATCAAGAAAAACAAACCCAAACAAAACTGTTAAAAGGTGTGAGACAATTGAGAGGGGGGGTGAATCATATGTCACCAAATTCAAAGACAAAACTTCAAAAACTTATCAAATTCACAACCACACCATTCTCCTATTAAGTATGAACATGAAATGTAGATAACATAAATTAGAATCAACATAATGAAAACCAGATTTTACGTGGAAAACCCAATAAGGGAAAAACCACTGTGAGAATTAACTCACAATATAAGTAATAGAAAAATTGAATACAAGAGGCTCACTGCCTATAAATACAAAAGATAACAAAAACATCCACCACAACAATTTGCACACATCCACAACCTTGATTAGAAGATTGCAGAAACCTTTAGCTCACTACTTTCAAGAATCTAACACAATTAAGTACTGTTGCCTCAACTCACTTTCACACAACTCTTCTATTAACTTGTGGCTTACTTCATTAATTTGTATGTCTTAATTCTTTGCAACTTGACTTGCATTTATACCATCTTCAACCTTACAAAATTTCTCCAAGGTTTAGCCACATATGCTTCATTTCATAAATTCAAATTAGGTCAGAAACTCAACATTCTTGTGGTGGAGAGGAATAAGAGTGGACCAATTATACACTTAACCAAGACCAAAAGCAATGTCTTGGATCAACCATGCACTTAATTAAATTTTTAATTCTTAACATGAATTGTAAACACCAGGTCATCCAAACCTAATGAAAAAAAAAAAAATATTAGATTACACACTTCCCAGCAAGAAGATAACATACAGAAAATGTAGCATGCTTTATTATGCATGAGAACATATCTTAGATACCTTTTGAAACATTTGCAACAAGTGAAACAACCTTTGAACACAAAAAACCTTCCATTAGTCCATCCAGACTATGCAAACACATACAACAACTCTGAAACTCAATTCCTAGAGCACCAAACCACAAACATCTCTACTAGAACTCAGAGAACATCATTACAAGAAATATTCTAGATCTGCAAGACCTAAAACAAAACAGAAAAGGATTGTAGAGTAGAAACATTTTTCCCATTCCATAGACAAGCAACTTTTCCAAACCAATTCACACACCAGTGAACAATACTTTTAGACTCCATCAAACTAGAAGCTACAAATCAGAAGATGTCACCAATAGATCCCCAATGAAAACCCTTTAGATCCGCATAAGCATAAGATCAACACAAAAGAAATGTGGAGCACATGCCAAAGCACATTTTGAACACATACATAACTATGACTTCACTCTTTATTAATTTTCTCAAAAATGCTTGGTAACTCATCATTCTAGTACATCTGCAACCGCATAAGGATAGCTCCATGTACTCACAATATCACAACAATGCATGAAGAATCTACAAAATTTTGAACCGTGTTGACATTAATGGCAACATTAATGACAACACCACCAAACCTTACTCATACTTGCAACAATCTCCCCCTTTATCATTGACGACAACACATTATGTGAAAAACCATCAAAGACAATATTTTTCTTCTATTGTTTTTCACATGACTCTCTCTCCCCTTTTGAAATCAATGGAAAATATTAAAAGCACCAATGATTCCCCCTTAGGAGTGCACCCATGAAACTCATACTACAACAATGAAAACTTTCTACTCCCTCCTGCAGAGTAGACTCATTCATCAATCTAGATAAATGAAGAATCCATGGATTCACTGGAATGATGCACCTCCATGTGCACCTAGTTTAAAGGGCCAATGACCCCCAACCTCTCCCTGAGATACAAAAAAACATCCCTTAAAAGAGCCTTAGTAAATATATCTTCAATTTGTTTCTTTGTAGACACATACTCCAACCTGACTTTATTCTCCAACACCTTTTCTCTTAGGAAATTATATCTGATAGATATATGATTTTTTCTTAAATTCATTACTAGATTCTTTGAAATTTTTATAGCACTTGGATTGTCACAGAAGATAGAAATAGGCTCATCACATATCACTCCAATATCCTTTAGTGTTTGCTTCATTATGTGCAATAGGATGTTGCATCAATATACTCTGCTTCTGCAGTGGATAATGAAACTGAGTCTTGTTTCTTACTTAACCATGAAACCAATCTTCTACCAAGAAAGAAAGAACCTCCACTGGTACTCTTCCAGTTATCCACACAAACAACCCAATCTGCATTGGTATAAGCACTTAAAGTGAAATAAGTATCCTTAGGATATCATAAGCCATAATCTGGTGTACCTTTAAGATATTTGAATATCATGTTTATAGCTGTAACATATGCTTCTTTAGGATCTGCTTGAAATCTGGAAACTAAACATACTACGTGCAGGATATCTAGTATGGTAGTAGTAAGATACAATAGTCTTCCAATCATAGATCTATATTTTCTTTAATCAACTTTAGCATATTCATCATCTTTACTCAACTTACATCTCGTCACCATAGGAGTACTAACCGATTTGGAGTCATCCATTCCAAACTTCTTTAACAACTCTTTCACATATTTTGATTGTGAAATGAATATCCCCTTATCATTTTGATTTACTTGAATACCAAGAAAGAAATACAACTCACCAATCATGGACATTTCAAATTAGTTTTGTATTTCCTTTGCAAGTCTCTTACACATACTTTCATTTCCTCCAAAAATGATATCATCAACATATACTACCACTATCAACATTTTTTTACCTTGCACTTTGAAGTAAAGATTTCTATTAGAAGATCCTTTGCTAAATCCTTTTTGTGTCAGGTATCTATCCAATCTTGCGTACCATGCTCTAGGAGCTTGTTTCAGTCCATACAATTCCTTCTTCAATTTAAAAACCATATCCGGTCTGTCTGATAACTAAAATCCTTCAGGTTGTTCCATGTATACTTCTTCTTTTAGTTCACCATTTAGGAATGTATACTTGACATCCATCTGATATACTTTGAAGTCCTTGTGGGTACAAAATGCCAAAAATATCCTAATAGCTTCCATTCTTGCCACTAGTGAAAATATCTCTTCAAAGTCTACACCTTCAACTTGTGAGTATCCCTTGCATACAAGTCTTTCTCTGTTTCTTATTACTTCACCATTTTCATTCAACTTATTCTTGAACACCCACTTTGAACCAATTACATTCTTATTCATAAGTCTAGGAACTAGTTCCCATGTTTAATTCTTCTTTATTTGCTGCAACTCTTCTTTCATAGCTCTAACCCAACATTCATCTTCACATGCTTCACACATAGACTTAGGTTCTATGTTAGAAAGTAAACATAGCTTTACCTTAGCTACTACTTGACTTCTTGTCTTCACACCTTCACTCTTATCTCCAATTATTTGTTCCTTCGGATGATTCTTTTTTACATACTTAGGAGTCTTAGGAACAATTTCCAATCATTTTATTCTTCTTCTTTAGTTTTTTCTTCTTCCTCTTCCTTATTCTCTTTAGGTTTTGGTGTGCCAATAGGATCATCAGGTTCAACTTCACTTATCTTAATAGGTATGTGCATATCCTCATCAACCTTCACATTATCACTCTCAACAATCTTCCTCAATATTTTATTAAAGCATCTATATGCTTTGATAGTAGTTGAGTATCCAAGGAAAATCCCTTCATCACATCTAGCGTCAAACATCCCAAGATTCTCGTCATCTCTTTTAATGCAACATCTACTTCCAAACACCTTAAATTATTTCATAGTAGGATCCTTACCACTCCATAACTCATAAGGATTCTTTGTGTTGTTGCCTCTGATTTGAACCCTATTAAGAACATAAACAACAGTTTGTATCGCCTCTCTCCAGTACACATCAGGTACATTTGCTTCTTTCATCATGGTTCTTGTAGCTTCCTATATAGTCTGGTTCTTTCTTTCAACTACTCCATTCTGCTAAGGGGTTCTAGGAGAAGAAAAGTGTCTCTTTATGCCATGCTCTTCACAAAATGCATTAAACTCACTAGAAGTGAATTCTCCACCTCCATCAGATCTCAAATATTTGATTCTTAGGTTCACTTCATTTTCTACTCTTTCTTTGAACACTTTAAACCTATCAAGGGCCTGAGTCTTCTCTCTAAGAAAAGAAACCCATGTCATTCGACAATAATCATCAATAAAGAGCATGCAATACTTGTCACCATTTAGACTTCCTGATCTAGTAGGACCATAGAGTTCTATATGAATTAATTCCGGCATTCTAGTAGTAGTTTTCTCTTTTCCTTTAAAATTGCATCTTGTTATTTTCCCTAACTGACAACTTCTACAAAAAATATTAGAAGGCTTTATGGTTTTAGGAAGACCTCAAACAACATATCTTGAACTAATCTTGAAAACATAATCAAAGATTACATGTCCCATTCTCTAGTTCCATAGACAACTTTCATTAACTTGAGATAAAAGGAATTGACCATCAACACCCTTAAGTTAATAGATGTTTCCATGAATTCTCCTTCCTGCACAACCATAACTCTGGATCCTTTTCTAATCTCATAGGTATTATTATGAAACAAAATTTTGAAACATTTGCCACATATTTGTCCAACACTCAAAAGGTTATGCCTTAGGCCCTTTACATAATATACATCATCAATACTGTGAATTCCATCAAAACTAATTGTACCTTTCCCAACAATCTTTGCTCTAGAATCATCATCAAACATGACCAAACCACCATCATACTTTTCAAGTTTAGTGAACTTAATTTTATTTCCCATCATGTGATTAGAAAACCCACTATCAATCACCTGATATTCTTTATCCTATCTAGCATGAAATATGGTGACCAAAGTACCTTCCATCTCATCCTTCCTATTCTCCGAATCAATTTTTCTTGCACATTTTCTAGAGTTAGTAGAAATAGATTTATTCTCCAAAGTGAAGAACAATCATTCACTATCATCACCCTCATAATTAGATTCATCATCAGAGATTCCAGCTTCTTCTTTAACATAATACAACTTTTTTTATTTCTTATCCTTTCTATCTTTATGATCTCTATTCTTCATATGTATAGCTCTATTCAGACATCTTGAAGCATAATGACCAATATTACCACAACTAAATCATTTAAAGGGAGAAATTCCTTTATACTTACAAGTACCTTTCTTCAATTTTCTTGTAAAGTTCTCTTCTAACTCATCTGAACCATCACTATCTAGATCATCTTCAATATTTGTTGCTTTGAATGTTGTTTCTATCTTCTCCTCTTTCTTTCCAAACTTTCTCATCTCAAATGCAGTCAAGGTACCAAATAGATGTTCTTTAGTATATTTCTTAGGTTCATATGTTTCCTTAATAAATGAAACCTTATCACAGTGGCACTACATTAGGGTCATTAGAATCAACTCAATTATATCTTCATCTGCCAAAGTGCCCCCTTGATTTCTAAATTCATTTTCTACTAGATCAACCCTTTGGAAATAGCTTGCAATATCTTCTCCTTCTTCCATTTTCAAATTCTCATATCTACGCTTTGTCGTCAGCTTCTTTTTCAATTTCACTCTATCATTTCCTTCATAAAGATGTTCCAACTTCTTCCAAACTTCATAAGCATTTCCCAAAGAAATAACTTTTGTTCGCTCAATCTTGGATAAAGCACTATAAATAACATACTTCACTTTTTCATTCTCCTTATAAGAAGAAACCTCATCTGGAGTAGTAGGACCACTCACCAGTGCAACATACTTCATCTCAATAGCCTTCCAAGTCTTGTAACCAAGAGAGATAATATATCCTCTCATCTGCACTTTCCAGTCACTGTAATCAAATCCGTCAAACATAGGGATCGCCAACTTATGTGCCATCTGATCTACCTTAAGTGGTTAATCTCTACACCAAGGAACCAAAAGCTCTAATACCAATTGTTAAAAGGCATAGGACAACTGAGAGGGGGGGTGAATCAGTTGTCACCAAATTCAAAGATAAAACTTCAAACACTTATCAGCTTCACAACCATAGTATTCTACTATTGAGTATGAACTTGAAATGT
The DNA here is from genome assembly GCA_007258455.2 of Sequoia sempervirens. NCBI lineage: Eukaryota > Viridiplantae > Streptophyta > Pinopsida > Cupressales > Cupressaceae > Sequoia > Sequoia sempervirens. The sequence goes on along the minus strand of VDFB02047230.1, from coordinate 596,956,407 downwards.
AGATAACAAAAAGTAGAATAAACACAATGAAAACCAAATTTTACATTTCCAAAAAACCCAATATGGGAAAAACCATGGTGAGGATTAACTCATAATATAAAGTAATAGAAAAATTGAATACAAGAGACTCACTGCCAAGGGCTCACTACGCAAATACAAAGGCTCACTACCTACAAAAAGGAATCAGTATCCAATAGGGAGGCTCACTACCTATAGATATAAAAGATAACTAAAAGATCCACCACAACAATTTACACACATCTACAACCTTGATTAGAAGATTGCAAAAACCTTCAGCTCACTACTTTCAGGAATCTAACACAATGAAGTATTGTTAGGTCAAATCACTTTCACACAACTCTGCTCTTCACTTGTGGCTTACTTCGTTACTTTGTATGTCTTAATCCTTTGCAACTTTACTTGCATTTATACCATCTTCAACCTTAGAAACTTTCTCCAAGGTCGGCCACATACACTTCATTTCACAAATTTAAATTAGGTCGGCAACTCAACATTCCCACAATGGAAAGGAATAAGAGTGGATCAATTAAACACTTAACCAAGACCAAAAGAAACATCTTGGATCAACCAAGACCTTAATTAAATTTTTAGTTCTTCATATTAAGTGTAAACACTAGGTGGCCAAACCTAATGAAAACAAAAATAAGCATTGGAGTACACTTCCCAGCAAGAAGATAACATGTGGATGACGTAGCGCACTTTATTATGCATGAGAAAATATCTTAGATACCTTCTGAAACATTTGTAGCAAGTGCAACAACCTTTGAACATAAAAAACCTTCCATCAGTCCATCTGGTCTGTGCAAATACATACAACTTTGAAACTCAACTTCTAGAGTGCCAAACCATGAACATCTCTGCTAGAACTTAGAGAACATCATTACAAGACATATTCCAGATCCTCAAGACCTGAAACAAAATATCAAAGGATTGAATTTGGAGAGAATAGTTCTTCATACATTCTATCACTCATCGTAGACTTGCCCCATTTTTCCAGGGTTCAATCAACAAAGAGAGTATTGATGCAATGAACTTCAACTAGTTGGATCATTCTATTTTAAATCTCCATCAACAGTTATCCACTCACCTTGCTACTTTCTTCCTTTATTTATATGATTTTTGTATATTCTACCACATTGTCTTCCATTTAGTAGTCATCGCTTATTGCAGACCTATTTCATTATTCACTGGTTCTATCAACAATGCAAGCATCTGCAATGAAATCTTATCCCTTGAATTTATGGCCCATCCTAGATCCTATTCACTTTCCCATTGTGCATCGTTGATTCATTATTTGAACTCTAGATCATATCAGTAACGAGAGATAAGGCAATGAAGCAAGAATAATACACATGCACCTGCATGAAAATGAATGATATAAAAGACATCGCTCATAAGATCAATTCAAATCAACGAAAGAAAGTTGAACAAATGACTCCATCACTCATCACTATTTTGAAACCTAATTTTTGGAAAGGATTCACGATGGGTGATAGGAAAAAATACCAAAAACATCAGGGTTATCACTTATCACTAATTCTCCTCATAAAGTTTGCAAGCAATTAGCGATGAGAGATCCTAGCGAATAAATAGAATGCTTGCATTGTGTATCACTAATACAAAACTTAACATTCAAAACCCACCCACAACATGCAAAACATAGGAGATACTTCTTATCGCTCATCGATATTTTGAAAATTACAATCACAACCATTTGCGATAAACGATGAACGATGAAGAGAAGAACAAAAATTATGGAGGTCATCGCTGATCACTAATTCAATAATCAAGGATCAAAACCTACTTGTGATAAGTGAAATTTTAGTGATACAAGGAGAAGCAAGAGCATCACCCATCATTGATTCATATCAAGAGCTCTCAAAGCTATCCACGATGAGAAAAACCAAAGAAAAATCGCTCATCGCCTATCACCAATTCAAAAATACCTTTCAAAAACTATTTGTGATGAGCGACAAAGAGAGATGGCCGATGGGACTTAAGTGAAAGCTTTTAAGCATGTGCCCAAAAGTTGTTCTAATGAAGGGGACCATCTAGGATGACAAAAGAAAAGGGGTTCAAAAGTTCTTAAGTCATGAAATGAAAAGGATGTAAAGGTGAAAAAGGCCTTTAATTCAACTTTATAAAAATAAGAAACACAAACCTAGGCATGAGGGACCGGTTACTCCATGATTTCCAATGACATAAGAAGTATTAATATGACCGAAAACTTGAAAAAAGAGGTCAACAATGAATTAGAATGCTAAAAGGGTTTAGAACTAAGGGTTTTTTGGGTGAAATTGACAGCAAAATAACAATACTGCAAAACCTGAAAGTCAAAAGATGAGAGGCATATTTAAAATTGTAGGATTTTAAAAAATGGAACCAAAATTTTTGAGGGTTCCATCAGCCCCCACTTTAAATAAATTTCTAAACACCATGTTGTGAGAAATCGCTTTAATGTAGCAAATTATAAATACTAACAATAAAGAGGATATGAGAACTTATTTAGAAATCCCTATTCCAATTCATATGTTTCCAAATAAAGCTACGTCATGATAAGGGGTTGCCCCCAAAATGAAATCCCAAAATCACATAAGGGATCCATGGATTCATGGTCAGTATGTTTTTGCTACAATTTTTTTATAGGGCTTAGAACTATCATCATTCCTTAAATACTCATGGAATAGGAAGAATGACATAAAGAGAGTGAAAACAAAGAAAAAGATTTCCTGTCAACATGGAAGAGACCTAAATGTCTTGATTCCTTGCATCATCCCCAAAAGAAAAACACATGAAAAATGAAAAGAATAAAGGTAAATATTTTGGCTCAACATGGAAGGTACCTAAATGTCTCAACACCTTGAGTCATCTCCAAAAGGAAAACACAAGAAAAAGAAAATAATAAAGGAAAAGCTTTTGGGGCAACATGGAAGAAACCTAAATGTCTCAATGTCTTGCATCATCCCCAAAAGGAAAACACAAGACAAAGAAAAGAATAAAGGAAAATATTTTGGGTCAACATGGAAGAAACCTAAATGTCTTGACACCTTGCATCATCCCCAAAAGGAAAACACAAGAGAAAGAAAAGAATAAAGGAAAATCTTTTAGGTCAACATGTAAGAGACCTAAATGTCTCGACATCTTGCATCATCCCTAAAGGAAAACACAAGACAAAGAAAAAGATCAAAGTTTATGATATATAGAAGAATGTAGATACAAATAGAGAAATCTCACAAAGAGAGAGATACATGAAACAAAAGGGTATGGGGAGATCACATTACGCATGTGCAATCACACACATAACATAAAAAAGAAAACAAAGAAAATACTAGTAGGACACATGTGATTCAACCTATAGCAGGTCATTTGCATCCCAATCTTGTTCATTGTATATGAAAAATGGAAAACTAGCCAAAGGGATAACAACAAGTGCCGAACTATGGTAAGGCTATCAAATTCTTGCCCTCACTGTGTACAAGACAAGAATGACCCAAGGCAGGTGATGAGAAAGAGCTCCTTGCATTTTTTAGATGATTTGCAATGAATGTAAAGAATGTAATAGTGGGCATATGATAATCCTCAAACTATTACATAGAAAGGAGCAAAAGGACATTCTTTAAGGGATTATTTCTATGATATCAAACTTTTTAAATATTTTTTTTAAAGCATGACACTCATCAGTACTATGCCCAAGAACTCTGTGATATCAACAATGTGATGTGTTTGTGTTTTTAGGATTTAGTTTTTTATTCTCTTGAATGGTTGGTAATGTGATAAGTACTTGAATTAGAAGTATGTGTAGGGTTCTTTCAGTTTCAGACAGAGGACAAAGAAATTTTAACTTTTTAAGTTTGTAAGGCCTTCATTGCTTGCTAGATTCACCAACTTGTTGAGGAGGAGGACCTATGATGATCCTATCATCCTTATCATCGTTACAAGGAATTGGTTTTTCTTTAGGAAGGAGGAAACTTATGTTGGGAGTTCGAGGATCTTGGTATCCTATCCCTTTGGTATCTTCAATTGGTATTTTTTCTAAGATTTGATGAATTTCATGTTCGCTTGTTGTATCACATTCTAGCTTATTTAATATTTTAAATCCTTGGCCATAAGTTTCTTATAAGATGATAGGAGTGTTGGTCAATTTGTTAGCATATGATTGTTGAATGTTTGCTTGATTAGAGGTGCTAGGTTCACCTATTCTAGGGAGCTTATGTTTCGTTTGTGTCTCAATTTGAGGATGTAAAAGATCAAACATCGCAAGTTGCATTGGTTGTTTCATGGAAGGATAAAAGGATGCATTAGTCTCAAGTTTGTTAAGGAAATCATTTATGAAGTTATTCATGTTGTCATCATCTTCTCCAATTATGTCAAACTCATGAAGAGGACATGCATTGGGAGTTGATTGAGCATGAGTGAGTTCAATTTCATTAGGGTCATTTCCAAAAGAACAGCTTGACACATCCACTAATGACTTCAAGGACATCCAAAGCTTACCAAAGCACATATCCATGATGAAATGAAATGTAATGACTTAGAATGAAATGCGTAAATAAAAATTTTAAATTAAGGAATGCATGAAATGAACCGAGTTAACCTAGGTCTAATGAAATGAATGAAACAAAAACTCAGTAATCTCAAACAAAGATCTAACAATAGCAAATAGAAACACAAAAACAAGTTTTTTAATGTTGTAAAATGTAGATTCAAGTCCGATATGGGATTAAATTTCCTAGAGGAGTGAATGAGTCCCAATTAGTCTTTTGAGGGTCCAAATACTAAAAAACAGACAACACAAGATTCCCAAAAATCTGGAAAAACCACTTGTATAGGGAATAAATCACCCAAAGGAGCAAATGACTCCCAAATTAGGGTTTTTACACCAAATTCAACAAATTCTGAATTTTGTTTAAGGTTTCCAACTTGTATGTTGACTTGATTATTTGCAATTGTAGAATTTTAGTAAAAATGAATGATTTGAGATGCAAAAATGCAACCTATATGCACTTTTCACTAATGCAAAGTTTAGAAGCCCTAAATGCAAATTAACTAATGCAAGATCTAATGCAAAGCTAATGTAGCTAGATCTAGGACTTTAATGCTCTCCAAATCAAAATAAAGGGTCTGAAGGTTAGGTTCACCAAATGAAAAAAGTAAATAGGGTGCTCCACCTTTTAGGAGATAAAACACACAAGGGGGCTCCTCCTATTTCACTCTTAGTTCATTAAAGGACACCCTAGAGATCTCAACCCAATGATTCAATTAGGAAAATAGATTGCTATAAGGTCTCCTTAGGTGTGATTAAAGAGGGGTTCACCACTAAGAAAATTCATAGAAAGAAATAAAAAGGAATATGTAAGGGTGTTGGTTGTTTTTAAACCGGGTTGGTCTCCTATTCTACCTATGGAGTATGCATCTCAGTCAAAGGAGCAGCTCGGAGGATCGTTAAGCTGACAAGATTCAGTCAAAGACTGAGATCTTCTGCACTTTAGGCTCTGCAGAACCAAGGCGGGTATACCCACACAATGCCTCAAATAAGACTAGACATTGCTTTTTATAGTAGATGACTCCTGATGCCAAGTATTGAGAACCTCAAATATGGCTAGATTCCCAGTAACACAATACTTGTAGCAACCAAGAGGTAGGGCAAGACAACTGAAGATATTCAATGATTTTAAATTTGGAAGGTTTCTGAGAGGGACCAGGCCATAGGACAGACCAGTGCCTAATCTTGGGCCATAGAGTCAAACACAAAAGATGGAATTCATCTGCAAACAGGACCTCAACTAGTGGATTTTGTTTTGTTGATGCCTTACATCAGCTATCAGTGCCTTACACTGACAATCCAGCTCTTGTATCAACTAGATTCTTCTTACCCAATCCAACCTGTACATAAACAATCACTGCTACCTACTCAAAGGATTTAACTGCTTCCTTGAAGTAGACCTATCAAAAATAGCATAACCTAAGTGAAGTGAGAAGTTGAACAAAGACACTATATGCATTCATTCAAATGATTAGAGCATGTCTGTGAGAAATGGAGACAATCTATTGTGACATGCATGAAGATGAGCATACCATGTATTCTTGCTCCAAAGTGATTGTATTCTGAATGATTCAAAATTACAAATCATGGACTCACATTGACTCGAACTAAACTAATAATCTATCTTAGGCTAATCAAAGCTTCGAGGAAAAGTGTGGAACTAAACCTAAGGGGACCAAACCAACCCTAAACCCCTTTTCTTCCTTGGCCATGAAATTCTCCTTTATAAGACGGGAGAAACCTTGAGCAAGCTGGCGGATGAGATTCACTGCGATCTTAACCGGATGGCTGGGCCAACCCCAAAGCGACATGCAAGCCAAAGGCATTTACTTCCACTTGCTTATTTCGAGTCCGGGTTGTTCTTTGCGGGAAGAACACTCCACCCGCAGAGAAGCTCATCCATCGATGTCAAATCTGCCGCCAAATCCACGCGTCCATACTCGAGCCATGCCGTCCTGCTCTCAGGGTCACATCGCCATGAATGCACAATCAGCGGATCCAACAACCAAGTTTCTGTCGCCATGAATATTACAAATATTCACGCACGAACAGACAGAAACCCTAACAGAGATCAAGTTGAAAACTGACCGTCGATCAGCAGAGATCGGGCGGTCACCATTTAAAATCACTCGACCATTGAAAACAAGCCCATGCCTGCACATTAGTCTCCAAGTAAACATCGGGCACCTTTGAATCTGAAGTTAAAACATCACCATCCAGTTGACGCATGTGCGCATTTGTGGCCCATTAGTAGCTCGGGCGGGCGAGGGCAAAGAAGTCGTTGAGAGATAGCCGAGTTGGCAAGAGGTCCTAGCAATGAGAATAACCCATACCGAAGTCACCGGGCACAACGGCCAAGCAGAAGGAAATCAGGGAAAGGTCTGGCCGAAAGACGGATGCTACATCAAACACTCATCACAAGTCGGCAAGAGATGGCCAAGTCGGCCAGACATCATGGCGAAGTCCACATGTTTCATCGAGCAGATGAGTCAGCAAGAAATGGCACACTTGGCGTAATATTTCAGCTTAGAACAATACCTCGTTAGTGAAAGAGAGATTACAATCGATCGCCAAGACATTAATAGTCTCACACCAACCGAAACCATTTTCCTTTTGTGTATCGCTACAACATTAAGATATCGAGAAGACCTCCTGCCGCACACCATGTCTCTCTGAAGGTTTTCATTCACCTGAGTGTCACTGAGACATCCCAGAGCCTATGCTGATGAAGACCACCATATGTTCCATCGGCGAGACCGAAAGTCACTCGCTGAGACCTCACGCCGAAGACCCCAGCTCATACCGAAGAGATTACTCTTTACATTGTCGGTCGGTATAAGCACCCATCATCGGTGAGACATCACAGCGACATTACATTGTTATACCACAAGCCCTTAGAAACTTGTTTGCCGAGAGAAGTAAAGACTTTCACCAAAAGTCACATATTGAATCACCTTTGGCAAGACCCGACCCCATCACCAAGAAGACACACCGAAAAACATAAATCCCACCGAAGCATTAAGATCATCCATCACCGGTCGGCGTAACAAAAGACATCGCCGAGACATCTCGCCGAAAGGTATAGCATACGCTGAAAGAAAACTACAAGACATCTTTGGCAAGACCCAACAGAATCACCATGAGTTATATCGAAAGCTCCAAGTCCCGCCGAAGGGAAGTCACACCGACAGAAAAAAGCCACGGCGAAGAAGAAGCAGGGCCGGTAAAACGGTGACAAGGGGCCAGTAAAGGAATGGAAAACGGGGCTCGGGAGAACCATAAGTGAAGCATGAACGGGCTGGACAGGTCACCGAAGGAAAAGAACAAATGGCCAGAAAGAAAAGAAAACAACAGACCCGAAACGATCCCGCCCCCGCCTCCGCAAAAGACAGCGGATACGGAGCCGGAGCCAAAACAAAACCAAAAGCCATGGGGGCGGAGACAAAAGGAAAACAAGAACTATGCAAAATGTTCCAAGAAAAACCCCGACCTGGTTCTGCCCCCGCCAAAAACAAAAGGAAAACAAAGCAAGCGGAGCTGGGGAAAACAACCAGCGACCGACACAGGGTAGAAAGGAAAAGAAACACCAAACACGCAGAATCAGAACTAGGATGGATGCGTGAACAGGAACTAGAACCTCAGAATTGGAGAAGTTCTAGTTCCCTTCAAGCATCTGTTCCGCCCCTGATTCTGAAAGAAAAACCAAAGCAAACAAAAGGAAACGGGAACCGGAATAAAAACCCAAAAAAAAGGAATAGAGAAAAACTAGGAAACCCTAACATAGGCCGCCCCCTGTAGATCAAAACTAGCATGCTGGGCTCAACCCTTGTGGGAGCCCATTTAACCCACATGCTAAAATGAAATACACCCCAATGCTAAAGATTTATCATAAAGATCAAAGGAAAACAACTAGGCCATGAGAGAAAACCAAAATAAGCACTAACATAGGCTCCAGTTGGGGATGTATGCCCCTGGTGGGCATAGCAAGAATTTAGATCACTGGGAGAGCAGACCAGAACAAAAAAAACCAAAAACAACGAGGAGCTAACCGGACAAGGTTAGTAGACACAGCAAAACAAAACCGACTAGAAAAGCAAAACCTAACCTAATGTTCATGGAAAGAGAAATGCTTCAGATGAAGCACCATTTCGAGAATTGTCCATGAACAGGCAATTCAAGAGTCACATTGTTGATTCCTTTGTTTCATCTGATGACACTAGGCCACCAAATGAAAAATGAGAGCCAATTTTTTCCCTTGTCAAAAACTTGATTCTCTGTTGCCTTCCATAGACAAAATCTGATAACACGGTCATGAACTGCCCACAAACTAGCTTGGTCATTGGCTAGTTCCATTGAATTACTATGCTTTCCAATGCCACCAGCTACACTATCAAACTGCAACATGCAATCAGACACTAATTTGAGATTACAATCATCATGGCATATCTCCCTGGACAATTCATGGTCATGTTTTACTGAATGCTCATTTGCTTGGTCTGGGAAATAAAAACATTCATAGTCCACTTGATCCTTGACATCACAAAATTTTTCATCAAAATCAGTCTGCAGATCAAACTGAAAGCTCTGATAGACAATTTCTTCACTAACATGTAAATCAACACTGCACATGTCAATGGCAAAAGACTCATATTTAGGAGTATCTATGTACTGGTTACTGCAACATGGGCACATCTCCTGACACTCTAATTCTATGGTGTGTACTGATTCATTATTCATGTCTGCATTTAGCTCAAAGCCAAAAACCCCAAGTGAGGGCTCAAGTAGATCAACATCATTATGGACAGCAGGGAGGCAACCAAGTGCATTGGTATCCAGAAGATTAGGAGCATCAAGAAGGAAGAAATTGTATTCGGCTTCACACTCTTCATGCATCAAAAATATTTCCATTTTTGCTTCATACAAATAGTCATGTAGAGTAGGGTTATAAGCACACTTGTTAGCACCATCATCATATTCAAAATGATGTCTTGAATCAACACACTTATCATACACATGTTTATCTTCAAATTGTCCATCCCACTTGCAGTTAATATGCTCTAGTGATTGTGAATCTAAGTCACATTTCCTGTTTTCACCAGAAGCTTCTATGTCAATATATTCTTCATTTGAAGGGTACACCTCCATGTCATCTTCAGAAAAGGAATCACAATCCTCGAAACAACAATCAGAGATGTCAGCCTCACCATTGCTTTCATCACAAAACAAATAGTCAGTATATGAACTATGCTCAAACTCCTCAGAATGAGTACTTGAGACTTCACTTTCATCATCATGATCATTGATCACATCATGGCATGGGATAATACCTTGTTCCTCATCTGCTTCTCCATCCTCCAAAATATTACAAGGAAAAGACTCTTGCATGTCTACTCTGTCATCATCCCATATGTCATCAGCTTCATCACTGCTGCAAGGAGTCGAATACATACCAACTGTGGGCTGAATGTAATGCTCATCTTCTGACATGTTCCCTTCACTTGCTTGCATTGTTGTCTTACTTTCCTTAGGAGGACAATCGTTGTCTTGACTCTGAGAGTCTGCACTTTGTGCATAACCATACTTAGCTGATTCAATCATCCATATCCAATCAGGGACTTGGTCAAAGCTACGGGGCTTCAGACCTTCCAAAAATGTATTCAGCCCAGGTTCATAAATTTCACAGAACAAATCAATGCACATAGAATCATCAGGTCTGGAATCTTTGGGAATTTCTATCAAGTAGTCCAAAATTCTCGAGAACAACTTATATGGTGATTCTCCTTCTTGTTTCTTTACATCATATAATCTTTGAACCAAATATTTTTGATCAGTGTTGCTCAAATTTTGATGACACTTGACATGGGGCTCACTATGATCTTCACATTGTGATGATAAAGAAATCACAGCAATAGATACATTGCCATCTTGAGAAGCACTTCCTTTATCTGCTCCAAGAACTCCAGTGTTATGGAATGTGTCGGGAAGACCAACACTTGCAGCCAGATGCCCTTTCATCATGGAATATTTTAGATTATTCTCAATCTCTATGGCACTCTGAAATGCCTATTGTAATGTTGCAGGTTCCTTGTCCCTTAATAAGAAACCCATCTTTTTGTCAAAAGCTCCTAAATACACAACCAAACATTCAACATCATTCGGTCTTATGTACTCAGGGATATCCCTTATAGCCTTTGTGAATCTAAGATTGAATGTAGGGATCAATTCACCATTTTTTATATGGATCTCGATGAAGTTCTTTCTTACCAAACTCAGATCCACCCTTTCACTGAATTGCTCATTAAAGGCTATCATGAACTAACTCCATGAGGATATAGAACATGTTGGTAAATATGAGAACCAATCCTTGGCATCATCCTTCAAGGATTGAACAAACAGTTTCATGATAATGTCCTCATGACTTACCTCAAAATCCCCCACCACATCCACAAATGCTCGCAGATGTTTAGAGGCTGATTCTGAAAATTGCCCTGTGAATTTGGGCAAATGCTTCCTGACTTTTTCAGGAATAAGGTTCGGGAAACCTTTGATACCACTGAGAACTAATGGTCTGTATCTTTCAGCAGCAAAATCCCTCTGAGGGCTTGGTGCAACTTGTCTTCCTTGCATATTTTTACTTTCCATTTCACATGGAAACCCTCATGAACTGATACTCAATCAATACTAACCTCATAAAAGGTTCTCAATTACAACATTCATGAATCCAAAATATTGATTGAATAAAAATTCCCTAAGATTATTAGAGGCACAAAACACACTTCACAAAATGTAATAGACATTACATATCATGCACTTCGAAGTATGTATAAAACTGCTATTACCCTTTTCCCTTTGGTAGTGCTAAATCACTAGATAGGGAAACAAAATTTCTTTCTCAAATGTTCAAACACATGAAGAATACCTAGCAACGTTGCAGCTCTGGAACATTCTCCAAATCTTCAATGGGTTTACCTTGACAGAGTAGCCATCTCTTTGCAGAGGACAGAACTTCAAATGATATGAAGCTCACTTACATGTAAATATTTCTCTGAGTTCCATCCGACAGAGCACCATAGATCTTGTAGCTTTCAGGTTCACTGCAACAAAGCTTTTTTCCAAGCCTGAGATTCTTCAAACTTTGAACCTAACCAACATGGCAATTGATATGACTCTTTGATAAGGCAAGATTCTAGTCAATCCCCAGCAGAGTCACCATCTTGTTGGTGGTTTTTAATGAGAAACCAGGTTGGTCTCCTATTCTACCTATGGAGTAGCCATCTCCAGTCAAGGGCAGCTCGGAGGACCTGGACCAACTGACAAGATTCAGTCAAAGACTGAGATCTTCTGCACTTTAGGCTCTGTAGAACTAGGGCGGGTATACCCACACAATGCCTCAAATAAGACTAGACATTGCTTTTTATAGCAGATGACTCCTGATGCCAAGTATTGAGAACCTCAAATATGGCTAGATTCCCAGTAACACAATACTTGCAGTAACCAGGAGGTAGGGCAAGACAACTGAAGATATTCAATGATTTTAAATTTGGAAGGCTTTTGAGAGGGACCAAGCCACAGGACAGACCAGTGCCTAATCTTGGGCCACGGAGTCAAACACAAAAGATGGAATTCATCTGCAAACAGGACCTCAACCAGTGGATTTTGTTTTACTGATGCCTTACATCAGCTATCAGTGCCTTACATTGACAATCCAGCTCTTGTATCAACCAGATTCTTCTTACCCAATCCAACCTGTACACAAACAATCACTGCTACCTGCTCAAAGGATTTAACTGCTTCCTTGAAGCAGACCTATCAACAAATAACACAACATCATGAAGTATGAGAAGATGAACAAAGACACCTTATGCATTCATTCAAATGATTGGAGCATACAGAAATGGAGACAATCTGCCGACATGCATGAAAGATGAGCATCCTCATGTATTCATTGCTCAAACTGATTGTATTTACAGACAGATTCAGAATTACAAATCATCAGACTCCACATTGACTCAAAACTAAACACTAATCTATCTCAGGCTGATCCACAAACTCAGACAAAAGTGTGGAACTGAACCTAAGGGACCAAACCAACCTAAAAACCCCATCACACATGGCCACGAAATTCTCCTTTATAGGAACAGGAGAAGCAACAAGCAACTGGCCAGATGAGATTACACGTCTTCGGATGACTGTGCCAACCCCAAACAACACGCAGGCCAAAACATCACTTCCAACAGCCTCACTGGTCTCATAAATGCCTCGGGTCGGGTTGCTGCAGGAAAGACACTCCCGCACGAAAGAAGCCAGGCAATCGATGTCAAATCCACTGCCAAATCCGCACGTCCATACTCGAGCCATGCCGTCCTGCTCTCAAGGTCGCATCACCATGAATGCACAATCAGCGGATCCAACAACCAAGTTTCTGTCGCCATGAATATTACAAATCTTCGCGCGTGAACAGACAGAAACCCTAATAGAGATCAGGTTGAAAACTGACCGTCGATCAGCAGAGATCGGGCGGTCACCATTTAAAATCACTTGATCGTTGAAAACAAGCCCATGCCTGCACATTAGTCTCCAAGTAAACATCGGGCACCTTTGAATCTGAAGTTAAAACATCACCGTCCAGCTGACACACGTGCGCATTTGTGGCCCATTAGTAGCTCGGGCGGGCGAGGGCAGAGAAGTCGCTGAGAGATAGCCGAGTCGGCAAGAGGTCCTGGTGAGGAGAACAACCCATACCGAAGTCACTGGGCACAACGGCCAAGCAGAAGGAAATCGGGGAAAGGTCTGGTCGAAAGACGGATGCTACATTGAACACTCATCACAAGTCGGCAAGAGATGGGAAAGTCGGCCAGACATCATGGCGAAGTCCACATGTTTCATCGAGCAGATGAGTCGGCAAGACATGGCACACTTGGCGTAAGATTTCAGCTTAGAACAACACCCCGTCAGTGAAAGAGAGATTACAATCGATCGCCAAGACATTAATAGTCTCACACCAACCGAAACCATTTTCCTTTTGTGTATCGCTATAACATTAAGATATCGAGAAGACCTCCTGCCGCACACCATGTCTCTCTGAAGGTTTTCATTCACCTGAGTGTCGCTGAGACAGCCCAGAGCCTATGCCGATGAAGACCACCATATGTTCCATCGGCGAGACCGAAGGTCACTGGCTGAGACCTCACGCCGAAGACCCCAGCTCATACCGAAGAGATTACTCTTTACATTGTCGGTCGGTATAAGCACCCACCATCGATGAGACATCACAGCGACATTACATTGTTATACCACAAGCCCTTAGAAACTTGTTTGCCGAGAGAAGTAAAGACTTTCACCGAAAGTCACATATTGAATCACCTTCGGCAAGACCCGACCCCATCACCAAGAAGACACACCGAAAAACATAAATCCCACCGAAGCATTAAGATCATCCATCACCGGTCGGCGTAACAAAAGACATCGCCGAGACATCTCGCCAAAAGGTATAGCATATGCCAAAAGAAAACTACAAGACATCTTCGGCAAGACCCAACATAATCACCATGAGTTATATCGAAAGCTCCAAGTCCCGCCGAAGAAGAATCCATCAAACAGACCAAAAACAAACAAAGAAGCAGACGATAAAAAGCGGTGATAAAGGGGCGATAAAGGAATGACGGGGCTGGGGAGAACCATAAAGTGAAAAACATAGATTAATTTGGATGGGTCCTGAGAAAAAGTAAATGCTTGAGAAAAGAAAAAACAACAGACCAAGCGATTACCACGTAAAAGGCAGCGGATCTGAGGCGAGTCGAAACAAAACAAAAGCAGGGAATTGGAACAAAGAGGAAAACAGAACTTAAAAGCGATTCCGAGACAAACCAGAGCCAGTTCTACCTAAACAAAAGGCTTTCATGAATTGAAAATACTTTTCGCAAATGAGAACAAAACTTAAGCTCCTCGCGTCGGCTTCGGGATGGATGCGTGAACAAGAATTAGAACCTCAGAATTGGAGAAGTTCTAGTTCCCTTCAAGCATCCGTTCCGCCCCCGATTCTGAAAGAAAAACCAAAGCAAGCAAAAGAGAAACGGGAACTAGAATAAAAAAACAAAAAAAGGAAAAGAGAAAAACCAGGAAACCCTAACACAGGCCACCCCTTGTAGATCAAAACTAGCACACTGGGCACAACCCTTGTGGGAGCCCATTTAACCCACGTGCTAAAAAATAAAAATCCCAATGCTAAAGATTTATCACATAAAGATCAAAGGCAAACAGCTAGGCGTGAGAGAAACCAAAATAAGCACTAACATGAAATTTTGATGCAAGAAGTTAGGTCCACAAAAAAACTCAAAAGTGGAAGTGTTTTTGTTATTTTTCAGAATTTTCCACACTTGGACTGAAAATTTGATGCACTTACACAATGAATCTTACAAAAATTTAGTACTATAAAATTTAGAATTCTCAATCTAGTTTTCAAATATGTAATTTATTCAAATACCCCGATGATAGAAATTGAATTTTGATAGGGATGTATAAAAACCACTTTCTAAAAGTCATTTTTTTTTATCATACCATGCACGTGAATGGACACCACTTTTTGACCCAAATAAAATCATTTTTCTAATTTATTTTGGGGAAAGATAGCTAACAACATGAGTATTGATGAGGATATTTTTTTGTAATTTTTTATTGAATATTTTATTGGCTTAATTTTTGTTTTTAAAAATCAACATGTACGTACAACATAATTGGACCTAAACTAAACATTTTTTGAATCTTTTTTTTTCATTGTGTAGAGAGTTGTTTGAAGATTGATGCCATATAATTTTTTTTACAAGAGAAATAACCAAAAAGATATTAAAAACTAAAGTCGATATTTCAAGTTTATGGACTAGTTTGTTTATAAATTAATCTAAAAATAACAAATATAATCAATATTTAAAAATATATATATTTGGAGACTAGACATTGTGTTCTCTAATGGGTTTTAGTTTCAAAGATTGATTAAAAAAAAAAGGTCCATCAGCCATATTGCCAAAGTTGGACATTTCTCTTGAACTTGCCTTAGTTTTTTAGTTGCAGGTCAAAGGCTAAGGGTCAGGTTTCCAAGCCTTTCCCGAGCCTAAAATTGAGGTAGCATGTGGGTTGTGGATTCAAAATTTTAAAAACATGTATGCGTTACAATACACATACACATTCTTTATTTGCTTGATTGTTTAAAAAATTAAATACTTTTAAAAAACATGTATGTATTTTAAAACACATACACATTTTGCATTACAAAGTGCATACGTGTTTTAAAAAATAGATGGATTTCTAAAAGGTATTTAATTTTTTAAATAAATGACTTGTACGTGTTATATAACACGTACATGTTATAACGTGTACATGTTTTTAGTGCATATGTGGTTTTTAGGATCGGGTACCCAAAGCACAATGCATACGCATATTTTAATAATGCGTACACATTTTTTGTGATATTTTTTTTGGCCAAAACTTCCCCTCTTCATGGACCTAACTTCTTGCTTTTACCTTGCAAATCTAGCTATATGACCTAGAAGATGAGCTTGAAATCAGAATGAGAAACTAAGGCTAAATAGAGAAGTACCTAGAAGACTAGAGATGTCCAAAATAAGGTCTACAATCCTGAAATTATGAATTTCTATGTGAACTAGGACTAATACACAAGATTGGTAAATTTACTCCCAATTTAAGGTTTTATACTAAATATGGAATCTACAATCGATAAACCAAGATCTATAGAAAATTGTTGAAAAGTGATATACTAGGACTTATACACCCAAGATGGTGATTTAGTCCCAATATTAGGGTTTGGTTAAAACTCTGGTATCCTCTAGTGATCTTTTATAGCTTCTCTCGTGTTCGATCTTTGAGTCTAAAAGTTTGAATTCTGGCATGTAGGTGAATTTTCATGAAGATCACAACTTGTTGACAAACTTTGACAACTTTCTTCAATCTTGCAACTTTGTCATCCAAGGATCTTCAAGTCTCAAAACACCTAAATCTACAAACGCACATGAAGAGGGAAAAAATGTTGATTTTTTAGTGGATAAGGGGTTTTCCTTGATCAAACCTATTTTGGTAATCAAACCTTGAAATGAAATGGAAAATCATGTAGGAATGATGAATGAACAATATGAAATGTTGCAACTCACTAAACCCTTATAACAAATGTTACAAAATTATGTGAAATGGCTAGCATGAATGTAGATCTCGAATCTTGATTGTTGATATGAGATAATTTCTTTGAATGCTTGCTTGAATCATGAAACCCTACATCACAAATGTTATCTCAAAAACACACATGATGCATGATGTCTTTGACATGATCCTTGAATCTTGAATATTGCTCCAAATTCTTGATAACTTTCTCTTGAATTCTCTTGATCATAAACTTGGCTATAGGAATGTTTGCATAAAACTTCTAGGAGAAACTATCTAAAATAACCTTCTTTTTATACTTTTTTAATGCCAAATATCCTGAAATTACAACACTACAAGTCGACATTAGATCTCTGGGAGAATAAAATATCACCAAGAATTGAATTAAAAATAGGTCCAAGATAAAGAGGGACTCATATGCCAGTTGGGGTGTATAATTCCTAGTAGCCTAAGCTTGGGACACAAATTTCAAGAAATTTTAAGTTCAATGCAATATTCAAGATCAGGCCCCAAAACCTAGGTGGGACCCATATGCCTAAGGTGGCGTATGAGTCCCAGATCACTAGATCTGGAACACACAACCCAAAAACATTAATATTTATTGTCCATTAGATAAGTTTCAGGATTATCCTAAGAGAAATGCATTAAATAAGGCTTGTGGATGCAAAATAGGACCAAATAAGGCATTTAAAGAAGCCCAATTTCAATAGGGAGGGCCCAAACAAGTGTGAAAATGTAAAGGGATACATTTTTCTACACTACAAGGTAAAATTTTAATTTTATTAAATAATGCATCTTTAACATCCAATTGAAATAGATCAGGGCCCTTCCTTTCTTATCTAATCAAAAAAATCCAATTGAAAGAGATCTCAAATATAGTCAAAGTCAACTAATTATTCCATTTATATGAGTTTTAGTACTCATAGAATTGAATATATCTCTAGTGATCTTAAATTTTTATCACAACATTCATTCGCCCACTCTTTTGAATCATAATCATTCAATATAAAATATGTATATGATGAATAAAAGAACAAAATGTGCCACATATGAATATTCTAAACTTTTATTTGAGTTTCTCAAAAGAGTGGAACTCACTCAATCCTATCAATGTATAACAATATTCATATCTAAAAAATTTAGCTTATTTTACAAACCAAAAATATTATGAACTATTAACTATAGACCTACCTTCATTAGTTGGACTCATTTCAGAGGTACGCCATTTGATGATGTATGGTACATCTATCAAATTTTCACTATCTTTATACTTCAATTGTTCTTGTATTGATGATCTTTTGATGTATGCTCTTACATCATCATGCTCTCCTTTTCCATGTACCACCTTAGATAAATTTCATACATGTTGAATACTACTCACCATTTGTATCCCAATCAAGTAATATAATATTTATAACCTCTTAAATTGTCATGTACAATTATCTAACCATATGATATTTTGACCAAATATAATGTCCCTACTATAAAATTATTATAGTAAATCTAAAATTAAGCTTTAACAAACTCTATTTAATACATGATATCATAACATAAATAAATGATACTTTCTCAAGATATTTATATCTTCCTCTATACTATTAGGCACAAAAATGAATACTATATGCATAAATATAACAACATAAATGTAGTTATATTAAGTTATGATAGAACATCATTTTATGGATTTAAATTGTATAATTATTTTTGAATTCTACAATCAAAACGATGATATGAAGAGGAAATGGATCCTTGCATAACTTGAATTGAAATTCCAACCATCAATCTCTATGTAGTTGTCTTACATACTTGTACATCATATTAGATCTCAAAAATTATATATAAATTGATATACAAATATTTTTCTCTCATTAAATTTCATTATTTTTTGTCTCTTTTCCATTTTTTAGAGTGTATTACACTAGCATATATTTTATAAAAATTATTAGATCATTTCCAATTAGATATGTTGAAATTACGGAAATAGGGTTCTCCACCTTTTCGGGAGTTGGAGCACAAGTTAGGGTCTAGGACCTAGACCTATTTCCCTCAAGTTTCATCAAGGAAACCTTCGAGATATCAATCCGAAGTTAGAAAGGGGGAAAGATATGTTGCAATAAGGTATCCTGGGGTGTGATTAAGGACTAAAGGGGGTTCACCACCAAGCTAGGGCTTGTAAAGACAAGTAACATGCAAAACCTAATGATGTGCAAAACTTGAATAGACGACCTAGAAATAAATGCAAAATAGAATAGAAAACTAAGAAATCAGAGAGGTGCACCTAGAAACCTGTAGAAGCTTGAATGAAGACCTAAAATGATTAAAATGATGAATTTAATACACACTAGGACTCATATGCTAGGACGGGTGATTTAGTCCTTGATTAGTGTTTCTGGGCAGGAACTAAAATCTGGCAGTGATTAGTGTAGAAATCCTAAAATCTAGAAAAGTCACTATACTGAAACTCATATGCCAGAAGTGGCGTATCAATCCTGCTTAGCATTTTTGGAGGGTCAAAGTCTGAATCCACTCTTATATCTCTGCTTTATCTTCTCAACCTAATTTTCAGATTTAAAATGTTGAATTATGCTCTATAGATGCCTTTTAGTGATCTTGTAAACAAGGTGACAACTTTGACAACTTTGCAAACTTAACAACTTTTCTCCAATCTTTCTCTTCAATGTGTCTTCAACCTAGGTATGCAAATCACACAAAAACCCTAGAATAAGATGTTTCAAACACGTATGAAATGACTAAAGGATGTAGACCTTGACCCTTTCTTGAATGAGATGGATCTTGACTTGAATTCTTGCTTGAATCATGAAACCCTACATCATAAATGTTAGCTAGAAAAAAAACATGATGCATGATAACTTTGACATGATGCTTGATACTTGAATGAGGCTCTAAAAAAATTGATAATGAGCTCTTGAATGATCTTGTAATCTCCAAGTTGTTATAATGCATGAATACTCAAGGTGCTAGGTCAC
This sequence comes from Sequoia sempervirens, assembly GCA_007258455.2. Taxonomy (NCBI): domain Eukaryota; kingdom Viridiplantae; phylum Streptophyta; class Pinopsida; order Cupressales; family Cupressaceae; genus Sequoia; species Sequoia sempervirens. Next base: position 596,936,688 of record VDFB02047230.1, on the reverse strand, counting down.
TTGTAAACTTGCTAGGTAGAAAATGAGTGAAATAACCTTGTATTTATACTTGTTTATGCCAAATTTCTTGAAATTACAACACTAGAAGTCGATATCAGATCTAGGAGAATAAAATACTACCAAGAATTTAAATTTAATTTAGGTTTAATCCAAACAAGACTCATATGCCAGAAGTGTCGTATGAGTCCCATTAGGCTAGGCTTTGGGACACATTTTTCAAGAAAGGATTAGATTAATGTGAAATCAAGATCAAGGCCTCAAAACTTGGGTGGGACTCATGCTCCCAAGGTGGCGTATGAGTCTAGATCACTAAATCAAGGCCATATAATCCAAAAATAATAATTTATGATTGGTCATTACATATTTATCAAGATTAATCTTAGAAAGATGCATGAATTAAGGCTTGTGGATGCAAAATAGGACCAAATAAGGCATAAATAAGCCCAATTTATTAATGAAGCCCTAGATTAGTGTGAAAGTGTAAAGGTACACTTTACAACACCTGAAATAAGGCATAATTAAGCTTATTTAGTTTACAAGGGCCTAAGACTTAATGTGAATGTGTTAAACACATTACAACACTAAATCAAGGCCACATTAGGCTCAATTTAATAGGGAGGGCCCAAAAAAATGTGAAAATGTAAGGGGATACATTTTCCATCATTACATATGTATTCTCAATTTATACACATTTTTTCAAATATTATAAGTCATTGCAACGATCACATGTTTCATCTAAACATTATTTATTATAAAATAATTTTTCATCTATTCATTCACATAAAATAGTTGAAATAAATATCTTGTTGACCTAGATGAATATTCTATCATATACTTTAAAAATATTATTAGTATGAAAATCTACACATATATATTGAAAACCATTGTAATGAGTAGAAAACTCAGTGTGGATTCTTCAACAAGTTGTGCATGTGTGATTTATTTTGACATGAAATGGTTTTTCTATTTCAAAGTATCTTTGAATAAATTTTATTTGGGGATATATCTCTATAAATTTAAAGAAAAATTATGTTTAATTCAAATCCAAAAATTATTTGTCTGTGGCTCATAGTTTTGACAAGCAATTCTCATTTATGAAACATCTCTTTGATTAGGTGATACTATTGTGTTATTTTTCCAAAATTCTTTAGTTATGTTTTTTAGGGCTTCAACAATTTATATTTTAATGGAAACCATCTACTAAAGAATAGGTCAATATTCTATTACTTTTTGGGTCTTATATATTTTATTAGCAATTTTATACTTATTTTTAGTGCTTGAATTTTTTTTGGTTATGAAGTGATATTTAGCTGTTTTATTGTTGATCATGAAAGCTTGTGCTTCTCCGAACAACCTTATGGGAAATTCAATGAATGGGGGACCTTCTTGCATTTCACTAAATGAACTTCATGATTTTTAAAGAAGCAATCTCTTCCTTTGTGTTTGGGGAAATGGAGAAATAAATGTAGGAATAAAACTTAACTAAGGCAATGTGCCAAAAGCTCTTACAACATTTTAAAACCCTAACAAGTTCCTAATTTTGATCAAATGAACATAGAATGCCAAAAAACCTTCATTGTTGGGAGGAGAACAAGCAACTTAGGACTATACAAGTACAAAGAAGCCATTCAAATCCTTTCATGGGAAGCATCCATTATGGTTCAACAAAATACGAGATTTCTGAGATTATATGAGATGTTTAGACCCTTATAGAGCTACTCTACCCCAACAACATAATATGTAGTCTAACATGATTTCAACAAGAAGTGAAAGAGTATTAGGACATGGTTCAATTCTTGTGAATCTAAGCTAGAACTAAGGATTTGACAAGGTTATCACTTTTTCTTTCAATAATTTCTTTAGAATAGAGGAGTACAATTCTGATAACTTCATGAATTGTATTTTTCATTTGATTCCTTTGTCAGTAGGCACAATTACTACATTCGAAATAGATTTATCTTTACTAGAAATTAACAAAATAGACCTCCCCTTGGGACAAGAGTGCAAGGATTTCTCTAACTAGAGAAGATTTGTCTGCTGGTACTCTTGCAAAGAAACACATAGATGTACAAAAGATGGGTATTTCATCAAGGAAAAATTATCCTTCCAAGAAATTTGTATGTGCCCAATGATAACCTTCTACAATTCTGAGTCAAGCAAAGGATATCTATGAAAATAGTGCTTGATATCAAGTAATAAAATCAATTATCTTTTCATGCTCTCCCTTCTTACACTAGAAAAGGTCTAAAAAGGCCATCGCAAGGGCTATGCCTTTCAAAGACCTTGGAAAAATTTTATCCATTAAGGCATCATGGTGGAAGAAATTTTAACACATGGCATTTAATGCTAACATGTGTTTGTGGATCTCCCTTGCCAAGTCATACTTCTCAATCTTTGGAATATCCATCCCCTCAGGGATAGGAGTGTTTAGAACCACTATTGATAAAGGATTGTGATGAAATAAAGGCTAAAATATCAGCTGGGAGGTAGCTTGAGATAGGTTTGCTAGTTGATTCTACATCTGGTCCATGTTTTGTACCAAAGCATTCAAAACAGGGCTAGACCATGAAAGATGACTAGTGGAAACACTGCTAGAGCCACCAAAACCACTAGAACCACTAGCCTCCATTCTACCAAGGATTCCACCACTAGAGCCAACATTTCCCCCAGAGTTACCACTATTAGAATTAGGAGGAACAACGTTGAATTCTAGGGGAACTCTATTTACTTTGACAGTCAAAGGTGCCTCAGGCATCAGGGTGGCATTGACGAAAGGGCTTGATTCATCCATGTATATAGATGTCATGGGAATCAAAAATCCCATTTTTCTTCCAAAGGTTTCAGGTCCAAAACCTTGGGTAACACCCGATCTAAAGTTGTATGAAGGGACATATACTTCCACTATGTCAGTGAGGCCTCAAAGAAACTCCAAGCCTGCTCAATCTTTGTCTAACATATGTCTCATTTCATTGAAAAGACTAGTGACCCTAGACATGTTTTTTTTCTTTTCCAAAATGATTTGCGAGATCCAATAGCCTCCTATCTAAATTAACGAGGTTATTTGTAGGGATAATGCTCCAAGAGCATCAGATTGTCAATTAGAGGTGGGGCCATAGGAGAAACGAGAGGATTAGGAACACGAGTGGTCTTGTCGAGGAAACTCATCTCTGTATCTGAAACCATTTCCTGAGAAGTGAGACCAACAATGACCTTCGAGAAATCCATCTCTAGGTGTCATACACTTCTTCTAAAAATGTACTTGAAGGTTGTAGATTGGGTTGTAAAGCTCATTAAGATTCACGATGCACAAGTCTACAACCCACACAAGATGCAAGAGAAAAATATGCTATGATGTTCATGTCAGGTTCACCAAAATGTAGAGGATGGGGACTAGCTGCTCCAAGACCCCAAGTCACGAGAGGGTTCTAAGCAATAGGTTACCTTGGTCTAGATCAATATTTCTAAATGATTTAGAAAGGTTAAGTTGCTAAGGTAGAAAAGGAAGAGAAATCTAGTTGCTACTATTCTTCTGCTAACCCAATTTTTTAAGAGGTCAAACAAGTTGTTTTTCGGAGTCCAATCTACTACCCAATTAACTCACTACCTGTGGATGATAGCATTGGAAATGAACTCAAGTATAACATAGTTGCTTCTCAATGGTGCAATGGAATCTTTATGGATAGAATACTTCTAGTAAAGATTAAAACATAGGAAATAAAACTAACAGTCTGACTAGTGGGTATTTTAGGCTACAATAGAATGTAAAAACTACATAAATGGAGTACAACAAGAAGAATAATTTAACTAAACTATGCTCAAATTGAAAAAGTAAGGAAGTGGTACCAAACTCCTTGAAATGTGATTCTTTGAACAACTCCAACCAAGAAGCACCTACACACAGAAGAATAAGGAAAATGTTGGGGCTATTTTTTAGAGGCCTGCCTTAGTCAGTCCCCTACTTTGGTGTTTCCACCTCCACAGATAGCTAAGTAGAAATGATGTAGAAAGATTAAAAATAAAGTGTATGGAAATGGAAGTGCTAGTCAATACACAAAAGAAAATATGCTACCACATAACACATTGATCCAACAAGTAGAAATGGAGGATATCACTTTCACAACTACATGCTTTCAAAGTGAATAAAGGAAGGAGCGAGCTTGCAAGTTCTCCAACAATTTTTTTGTAACGAATGGAGTGGAGAATCCAAGAAACCAGTAGCTTGTAGCTATAATAAACGCAATGGTGAAGCTTGAAAGTGTGAGATTTGATAAAAAAATGCATGAAGAATTCAGTCAAGAATCAAGGTAGAATGTAGAAGTTGTGAAGAGTCAAATCTATTAAAAGATTAAGAAATTTGGATGGTAGAAAGGAGGAAAAGGATCCATTTTACGTCAGCCAAGGGAGCAAGAGGCATTACACTTTGTGTCAGATGGAGAAATGTAGTTCCTCTATAGATTCTAGAGGCAAGAATCTTGTTAGGGTGATAATGTGGCATGCAGAAGTCTATGCAACATGTGTGCATCCCTCACAAAATTCCTCCATTGACACGAAAATAGGTTGTTAAGTGGATAGGGAAAGGTGGCGGATGTTAGGATTGCATCATAAAAATTACATTTTATAAGGTGAATGGTATGAAAATGAGGAACTTGAAAGGGGTGAAAATTCATGCCATTACAAATAACAAGGTACATATAGTTAAAGTGGATGCAAAAACTTATCATTTACAAGCCAAACATAACATTTCCAAATATCTTAGTAGTTTGATTCCATATTAAAAATAACCTTTACCTTGTAATGATAATGAAACTATCAATTTTCTATTTGGTGATGACTGGGGTTCATTAGATTTTATACCTAATTTCATTAGAGAGTATAAAATATCACCATCAAAGCCCAAGGAGTTGACACAATCGCATATCAACATAACTCCAAAAAATGACAATGATCCAAATAATATTGCATCTTCAAGTATATGTTTTGGTGATAATTGGGGTTAATTATCATTTACACCCTCCTTTATGGGAGAGTACAAAATCTCACAATCTAAACCTAAATATTCTTGTCTCATTTATCCAATCTTCTTCTATATAAATAAATCTAAAAATGTTATCCCATGATGGTGATGAAGCCTCTTTAGCTTTTGTACCTTGTGCGATCGAAATATATAACCTTAAAATTTCAACACCTAAAAATGATTTGCATTCTTGTAAAAGAATCAATCCTTCCCATAATCATCTAAACAAGACTTCTCTCCCTTCATCTGAGTTGAAAAAAAATTATGGGCTTGGATGTTAAATTATTTCTCAAATTGGATATAATAAAACCATGAAACAAGGAGCTAAGGTTTTTGTGAAACTTAAACCACACCTTGCTAAAAGGGGTTTATGTTTCTAGCCTTATCATTTATGTCATTCTCCATCACCTATGATATTTATAACTTCTTTTGATAAGCGAGCAATATTTTATTCACAAGAGAAATGATTGTCTTCTACTACTTATCCTCTATTTGAGTAAGAGCATATCTTGTTGAAGATTCTCAAACTCCACTTGATTAGTATTCCTCCTCTAATGTGTAAGAATCTTTATAAAAATAATCATTTTTGCACATATCATCAAGTGCATGGTCTTTCCATAAATGAATGTCAAACCTTGAATAATAAAATATAGCTTCTTGATTGTGGTGCTATCACTCTTCCATTTGTTGATCTACACTTATTCATTTTAAATGATAAAATTCTATTCTAGTATGTTTCTCCTCACTATGTGGCATTTTTAGTTCCATATTTTTGGTCATTTTCATTCATGGTGGTATAGTATTATGTGCAACCATATTTCATCTATGGTAGCAACATGATAGTATCTCGAATGGTTTCCTTGTCTTTACACTTGGTGGGCAAGGATAACTAGTTTTGGAGATGTGCATCCTTTTTGAGAATCCCCTCTTTCCCTTTCTTTTCCTTAAAATATCAACATGGAAAGTATGCCAATATTTTAATGGGGGTGTATCACCCTATCCATTATTTATCATCTTATGATTTTTGACTTATTGACATACCCCCTTGGTGGTGGTGTTGTATATAACGCCCCCTGAGACATGGTCATCAATTCATACCTTGTGATGTTAATAATTTATTTGTCCCCCATGAAATTTAAACTTTTATGTGCTCCTTGAAGTGTTATTTTCATATACCTAGCATAATAGTTCTTTATGGATGATGAATGAGCATTTTACATGGCCACATAATATAACACAAATTTCTTTCTAGTGGAGCCATGTGTTTTCTAGGTCAACTAGCATAACAAATCTTGCTAGCCTTGTGAAATGAAACATGTTTCATGGATACCTAGCATAATACAACTTTCTATCTATTAGATATATGTAGCTCATATGTGATTTAGCATAACAAAAATTTCTAGTCCTATAAGAGCACTATCATGTCTAATACATTTTATGGATGATGTTTGGTATGTGAGATTTTTTTTATATTGAATTCCCCTTACCTTACTAACTCAAATCCTTTTTTTGTTGTACTAAACTTTTTTTTTATATTTTATTTTATGCATATCATGTTTACATGTTCTTATTGTGTCAATCATGTGTTTTCCTTGTATCTTTTGCATGTTTTCTTTGTGTATTTTCTCTATGTATTTTTTGTGTTTTCTTTGTGTATGCATTGTGTTGATTTATGTATTCTTTTTTGTATTTACCATTATGTGATTTATTTATGATTGAATATTTCTTTTTCTTACATACATATTTTCCTTAACATTGTGAATTGATAGGATCTTGAGTTGGGGCTTATGCACCCCTTAACTTGGTGTCATCCTACTTTTCCAGTCCTTTGATAAGGATATTTATTCCTTTTGTATGAGTATGAATGTAAGATCATACTCACTAAAGCGATGGCTATATGTACTATCATAAAGTTTCACCCTTGATAATTTTAAGCACTAAATGGAAACCTTATTTTTCTTAAGACCTTAATTATATTAATAATTTATTTGTTTTGGAGCAAGAATATGAGAATATATTAAATTCCACGACATCTCGATATTGGGGAAAAATTAGCATGAAATGGGTGTGGATTCCCTTGACCTTAAAGATATCCTATTTCAAATTTAAATTTTGGTGTTAGTCTTGGAAGGAATAAAAATATCTCAGGTTGGCCTATATTTGAAAAAAATCAATTGGGATGCATGTACATAAACAATTTTTATTCTCATTTGAACATTAGAATTAAGGATGAACAAGGAGCTATTATGATCAAATTTTTAAGATGTATTGAGTTATCCTCTACATGAGAGCTACAAAAATCTATTATGTTTTTTGGACTAATATATTGTAGGTCAATCAAGCAATCAAAGAAAACATCAATCAAATTTTTTGGAAACTCATGGTGTGGACATCACTTGGACAAGGATTTCATACAAAAGTAATATCATTGATCATTTGATTTTAGTCAAATTTTATTTTATTTACCTTTTTTCGACCTAGGGAACACCTTCTTGATCATCATCATTTTTTGTACATGGAGTTGGAAACACCAAAATTGGGTTTGGATTATAAATGTCCCCTATAGAACACAATCTTTCCCCCTATTTTCATGTGCGCAGGTGATATTTGAAGGTTTCATCAAAAAATAATCACAAGGAACACATTACAAACTATAACACAACATTTGAGATATTTAGATCCTAAAAATATTAAATCTTTAATCAAGGGTTCCCCATGCCCCTATCCTTGCAAATTACCTAATCAAATTTTAGTCATAGGTTCCTCTCTGTCACCATTCTCCAGATCTAAGTTTGTTTAATCAATTTTAATTTTTCTTATGTCATAAATTACATTTTATATCTAGGGTATATGTCAAATAGGTTAGCTAAATAACACATTAAATTTCCTGTCCTTGCAATTCAAAAGGAACAAACCATAGGATATTTACTCTCCCTTTTGGCAACAAGGCAATTATCAACCTTAGTTGGTTTTATGTTTGAATGTGGAGGGCAAGTGAAAGAGTTGATCATAGTTGGATGTAGGATCTCTTTTCCTACTCTACACCTCTTCTATGATGTGGAATTATGGAGTCACTTAAAATTTTCAAATTGTGAATATATTTTATGTAGGAGTTTATGGTGAACTCATCAACACCTCAGGATCAACTACAAGACAATAATCTAGAAACAAAAACTAATAATTCTAGAAGGAATCTTAGAACCTAAGTAAACATAACATGTGAATATGTCCCATAAGTCCCTAGGAAGTGAATTAACTAGGTACAATCTACATTTATTCACAACAACACCCCTCCTTAAGTGCAACTTAGGGAGAAAATTATTATGAAAATAATGTAAAGATGGGTCTTGGCTACAAGGCCATGCTAGGTACCCATGTAAAAATGCAGATGCAATCTCTCACAAATGGAGAAAAGGAGAAAACCTAGTAGGACAAAAACCCTCCCAAAAAGAGAGATAGATACAATAATGATAACTATCACAAACCCAATCAATCTCCATCCACACAAAGGATGAAAAGAGAGACAATATATCCCCCATAATGAGATAACCTAATGCAAAGAAGCACGTGAAGTAAAATTTTGGAGTAACATAGGAATCCTTAATTCAAAAAGGAAGGAAAGATAAATTTTTTTTGCTAGAAACCATATTAGAGTGGTCCTCAAGGACTTAGGTTAGCTACATGGTAAAGAAACTATTGCAAGTATGATAAAATGGTGTTGTCATTGATGTCAACAATTATGTGTTCTCATTGATGTCTATTGAGACTATTGCAAGAGTGAGTAGTTGAGGCTTTGATTAGTTGCATTATGTTGTCATTAGTAAAGCTATTGGAGTCAACCTCTAGTGTTTCCTTGATAAGCTTCTTTCTATGGGTATGTAGTTGAGTTACTATCTTGTAGTTGGTTCAACTTTGTTTTGGAAGTTTTGAAGATGAGGATGTGTCTCTAGTGCTTGGTTTCTAAGTGCTTTTGAGAAAATTTGATAAAAAGAGGAAACAGTGTGTTTCAGTGGTATTATGGGTGACAAAATTGTGTTTTAGTTTTGCTCTACATTTCTTCTAAATTGAAGATATGCATGTATGATTCGAGTATGTTGGTGAGAGTAGTTTATAGGTGTTATATTCAAGATTTGGTGTGCCAGATCATCATATAGAAGAAGTTGTGTTCACTAGTGTGTGCCTATGTATTATAGAGGTTTCTAGGAAAAATGTCTTTGCTTTGTGTTTCTCCGCATTTATGTTTCAAATATTTTGGTTCAAAAGGAGTGTTGATGGTATTGTTATCTTTGTGTTGGTTAATCTTGGTTGAGGTTTGGTGCTTCAAAAGTATGTTTCTTCAGTAACAATTTATGATAGATTTGTTTGAGTGTATTGGGTGCGTACATTCTTTAGGTGGAATTTTTTGTGAAGGAGTTTGTTAGATTTAAAAGTGTTTTAGATCTTGTTCAAGTATGGTGTGTGCTTTACAAGTAATCCTTGGGTTTGAGGAAGCATTTACTTAAAATTTCAATGTTGTTTGCATTTGTAAAGGTCGACCTGGTATTTACACTACTTATGAAGGTTCTTAGTTGTTTGTGGAAGTGTGGTATGGCGTGTTAGGATGGATTTAAGTCCTAGCTAAGGAATTTTTTGGTACACCTTCATTCCTTTCCACCATGGGAATGTTTTGGCCCTAAGCTAATTTGAATGCATGTTTGTTGTGCATAGCTGACCTTGGAGGAGGTTTCATGGTTGAAGATGGTACAAGTATGAGTTATGTTGTTTTATGATGATAAGATAGATGCAAGAGATGAAAATGATGTAAATTGTAGAGTTGTAGAGTGTGAAATTGAGAAGTGTAATGTGAGATTTCATGTGTTAGTTTACTGGATGTAGGGAGAAAAATGTGGCTACAATTCTTTAATCAGAATGTGAAGGTGTTGATGTGATTATGGTGGATTCTCTATTGCATTAAGGATTTTTTCTTTGTGTAAAATTCAATCTATATAATCTTTGTTAAAAGGTGTAGGACAACTAACAGGGGGTGAATCAGTTGTCTCCAAATTTAAACTCAAAACTTCAATAGTTATTAACTTGACAACCACACCATTATGTTTATTAAGTATGAACATGAAATGAAAATAATTGAAAGAAAAATCAACACAAAGCACACCAAATTTTATGTGGAAAACCCAATGAGGGAAAAACCACAGTGAGGATTAACTCACAATATAAATTAGTTCCAAAAATGAATATATATAAGGATCACTTATGAGGGATCACTGCCCTAAATAAGACTCATTGTATAGATACAAAAGCTCATTACTTACAAGGAGGCTCACTGCCTACAAAAAGATTACAAAACAAAAATTGGCTTCATAGACAAAATGAACTAAAAGGAGTGCACCTAACAAGTGTTGATACAATTCTAGTGATGCTCAGTAAATAGACTTAACAAACTTCATCATATTCGCCCTTCTTCTCCTTCACATTCACAATTGCCTCATTGATGATTCAATCTTCAAAAAAAATTTGACATATATACTTGATATATTCACAAACATCAATTAGGTCAGCCTAATTAGATGCATTTCTTGTTTACCAAAAATACCAACTGTCGACTTTTAAGTATTTTAAAAATATTTTCAACCAAAAAAATAAAATGTGTAGCATACTTTATTATGTCGGCATAGACCTAAGATAGGCCACACATATATCCGCATAACAAAAATTGATTCACCATATCATGGTGCAACTTATTCATGAAGTCAACTAGAAATAGACTTAATTGCAAAAAGTAATCAAAAAAATAATGTCGATACATCGTAAAAACACTAGAGCATGAGAGATTATGAACATACATGCTTCCATCACCCATAAACTATTTCCCAAAATTGTAGGCAACAACTATCAACTACAGAGAATTACCGACTAAAATACCAAAGGGTGTAGCCTGTATACCGGTCCAGATAATACCAAATCAATTACTAACTTAGACTTGCAATCACAACCTGTTTAACATGGTGACATCAATGACAATATAAAACTATAGAGATAGCCATTCTTCATTCTTCCAACAATCTCCCCCTTTTTCATTGATGGCAACATATGCCAAAATTTACAAAACTCAACATTCTCTCCTCCTATCACCTTAGTTGTTTTCCCCATAACTCTTTCCCCCTTTGAAATCAATGGAAAAGGGTGACGAAAAGGAAGGATGTAAAATTATGTATATGATAGCCTTGTATATACACATAAATTCCAACTTCCCATTTCAAAGATTCAAACGAGAATGACACTTTTTACATGAAATATTTTCTTGTACCTCTCTCTTATGATCGAAAGAATCCTTTTCCAAGAAAGCACAACCAAATTCATTCTTGCACTCATACCTTCAAATAAAGATAACTACATAAAAGAGGATGTTTGATCAAAACAAAAACACATTCGTTCACAATTTTTTGCATTAGAGAGAATTCTAGAGATGATCCAATCAGACCTCAGCAACTTCCTTAACTAACTAGAAGGTTTTAGTCATATCTTCTCTTTTCCTCTGAGTAGTCAGCAACTTCACCTATAATTCTCCAACTCTTATTCTTTTTTTTCCATCCCTGTCTTTGAAGAAATCAAAGTTCTTTCCAATACTATTCATCTTAGATTCAATAGCTTTAATTCTACTTCTAAAATTGTCAACAGTTGTCGACCACCGGAGACAATACTTGTAGATTTCAGATATTTCTTTGATGCATTCTTTTGTCTTATTCATGTGTTTATATAGCACTTTTTTTCTTTGTAACATATTCTTTCAAGCATAGCTTTGAACTTATAACCTTCGACTCCTTCCAACAATGTTCTCTCTTCAATAATCTCTACTAGATCATCTAGAAACGAGTCTGACACATCTGAAACTAAAATACCTTTATTGAGAAAATAATCAACCAACACATCATCAATTTTAAGTTTCTCAATTGTAGAGAACACATTCCACATTTCACCAATCTTCTTCATTTCACTCTTTTCCATTACCATTCATATATCCTTTGGATCAAAGGAGTTAGATCTAGACAAAATTCTTCTTCATTCTTCTTTTCTTCTAATACATCTGTTACAATAGTTTTCCTCTTTTTAGGTTTCAAAGGGTGATGGAGTCCCTAAAATTCTTGACATTTTGAGGTCCCTTTGTTCTTGGTAATGGCATGTCACATGTTTCCCATAGGTAGGGTTTAAGGTTTTACTTATGTAACATTACTTTCAAATTCTTCACATACAATCCTTGGGCATTTTAATCTCATGTTGACTTTTTTTTCCCAGTTTCTAGTAGTTTAAGTTTCCATTTGTGACATTGTTGTGCATTCCTTTCCATCACCTTTGCTTAGTTTACTCAGTCATCTTGAACCGTGAAGTGTTTTAATTTTCCCAAAGTCAGGCTTTAATATTTGACACATAAATGACTTAAGTCTAAGTCATTTGTCTTCAAGGGTAAAAATGTCGTCAGCCTAGTCATGGGTCTCTTTTATGTCTAACTTTGTCACATGTGCAGTATTAATGATCATCAAACTCTGGGACTTAATCCGAGTCATTTCCCACTGGCTCGCATGTACCAAGTGACGGTACTTTAACTATTGTGTGGTCTATGAGTTGCTGACATGTGTTTAATCGTGGGTGTGGACCTAGTGGTCACTTTCCATTCTAATGCTCAAATTTGTAAGATCAACGGTGACTATTAAGAGGGAAGAGTTGATCACTACCATTCCACGCTATATCACAAAGATAAGATGCAAGATTTTTAAAGTTTTTGAGGACTGCGAGAAGTCACCATGTATGCCCTATGGCTACTAGAAAGTGGAGCCCACAAGTACACAAAGAGGATCTAGTTGGCATATTTCTATTGGCTAGTCGTTCAGGTTGGAACAATGATGAAATTCAAATATAATTGACTCAATTTGAGTCGTTGAAGATGGCCATCTCAGTTGAGGATTGACGGTGCACATTCAATACTGAGAGTACACCCGTTGTAATTGTTTTTCTTCATGCAAGTGAGAAATAATGGCAAAGGTGACTCATAAATCTACTCAATTTCCCTCAAAATGTGTGTATATGGTCAGTTCTTGCATAATTGAGATTTGAAGATGTGTCTGGAGCAATACGAAAATTTAAAAGAAGTGACTTGTAGAGTTCATCCCGACTAGCACTACCTAGGGTTTATTAAGATTGAAAGTCATAGCCCTATGAGACCATTTAGAATTAGCATTTGTATTGAGCCATAGGTTTGAATCAGAAGGTTGGTAGTTAGAATTTTCTTGTTAAAGCACTGGTCTACCTAAAATTCATGGCTCCCAAAGTACAAATTGCCACCCCTTCAGCTCAATCTAGATCACTCTCCTCGGATGTAATTGTCTTGTTACCATCCTCTACAAATAGGAAACCCAAAGGAAAGGTCTTATTATATGGCCCTACTTTCAGAGAGGGAGTGATGGATAAATGGTGCTTCATTAAGGATGTTGAGTTGCCTTATACTAGATGGAAACTTTTTCAACATTGGTTTAGAAATAGGAACCTTGGAGTTCCTCTGTGTAATCCTTGGAGGTTGGATATGGGAAAATTAGTTGTTCCCAATGTGTATATGGATGTTGATCTTTTGAAGGATATCGCCTCAAGGTATGATCCAGTCTCTAGGATCATTAGGACATTTGATGGGAAACATATGGTAAAGATAACCAGGCAAGAGATTGAAGATGTTTTTTATTTACATGAGTCAAGTCAGGATTTAGTTCCTCTTGATATGGATAATATCAGGAAGGAACATGAGAAAACCAAGGTATTCATCAGGAAAAAGTTGATGCCCTTGCATACTACTGGGTATGTGTAGGATTCTCATGGAAAAAATAGGCACTTAAGTGGGGAAAAATTCAAAAAAAATAGAGTTAGACAACTTGACGTAAAAATTTGAATAAGTTATCTATATTATTTTAAAAATATGTAAGAATATAATCTCTAGAAAATTGGTGAAGTTTCTAAACACATAGGTTTATTTAAAAAGAAAAAAATCTATTTAATTTGAAAATTTGAAATTTCAATCACGATAGTACTTAAATTCCCGAGGAAAAAATAAAGAAGTAGGTGTTAATATGTCGACAGCCCTAACCACAATAAAATAATTATTTTTTATAATATTTTATATATAAATTAGAAAAATCATGTCTGATGTGATTTTATATTTTTGTAATTTTTTTCAAGTAAATAATTAATTATGATTTTGCATTAAATTTTACAAAAAATATAAAGCTTCATTGTAATACGACCACCAAATTGGTCAAAACTTTGTAATTTCAATTCTTTTTTTTTAATCCCTATGGTATGTGGGCATATAGTAAGTGCATGTTTCAGACTCAAAAAATGTGACACCGTTTGAAAGATATAGATGTTTTTCAATCAGCCTATTAATTAGGACTTTAGTCATAATTCAATTAGAAAATGAATAATAATTATTTATTAAATTCAAAGTAAATAATAATTCATATTGGTGGAAAGCTAAGAATCTCTTTTAAAACCCCTTTTCAATTCATCAATTTTACATAAAAAACGTTGTCAGCCACATACCCATCATATTGCCACTTTTTGGCCCATCATGATCCTACACATACCCTACTACCACTAGTACCAAGAAGCATAGAAAGCAGATTAAAATTGGTGAAAGGGAGCTTGAGCCCTTCCCAATGAATTATTTTTCTACCTACTTCAGGAAGACTGTATACTCTTTGTGCCAAATCATTGATTTTTGTCCACCTGACACATTGCAGAGAGAATACAACTATTTGGCAACACATCTGCAACACCCAACTTACAACATAGTTTATGATTATACCACATATCTAGAAGAATATATCCATAAGGGTTTGGTTGAGCTGAAGGAATGGAAATAGTGGGTGAAATTTTGGTTGTATTCATTACTCATGCATATGTTCTTGCATAAAGGGAAAAAGGTTTTTGAGAAAGACATAACTTTGAGAAGGGAGGTAGAAGGTGTTGATTTTCCTATTCAATGTTGGACCCAAATTATAGATAAAAATGACCAAAAATATAACTATGTGATGTTTTAGAATGATTTTGCATCAAAACTAAAGAAGTCCTTGATATACGAATCACCAGGACTTCCCAAGGAAATTCATGAATTCTTGAGACTTATGGAGATGAGGCCAGACTTGAATTTGAGTCATATGGAGATCCATATGTTTTTACAAGAGGCGTGCCACTAAGGATAGGGTTTCTTGAAATCATGAGGCAGTTAGGAACTTCCCAAGCAACACATCTACCTGATAAAACAAAGAAAGGCTCATTATTTCCAAAATGGACACCATTTGTTGATTATGTTCTGGTGAAAGGGGCATGGAGGGAATTAGTGCATCTTTGGGTGCCTTATAAGTTGGAGACTATGTGCCCAAGAAATCATGATCCTGAGGGTTTTACCACTAAATTAAAAGTATATAAAAGGCTTGGTACTTTTGTGCACAATTTATATTATGCTGAAGATGTAATTAGGAATTTTTTTAGCTTTCTAGAATAGGATGAAAGGAAAGCTAACTATCTTGCTTACAAGAATATGGTAGAGGAAAAATGGAAGAAGCATCCCAATTATGATCCTCTACCAAATATACCTGGATGAATTTAGCTAGGTTATGTATGTCATGGATAATTTTGAAAATGTAGTTTGTATATTGAGAGAGCAACGAGAGGTGACAGATAAAGGAAAATAAAGAGTGGTTGAAGACAATACTACTATGGCATTGGAAGAAAGGACCACTTACCAACCACACAAACAAATAAGAATCTAATCTAGGAGGAAGAAGGTAGTAGATGAAGAACAAGCTTTGCCAACCCCAATCACTTCTGAGGGATGAAAGGTAGCTTCTCCTAAGAGTGTAATTCCATCACCCCCAACGTAGGTTCCCCTACCTATAATTGATCTTGATTCACCTCCAGGAAGTTCTGATCCATTGGAGCAACCACCCCTTAAGAAACAAAGGAATGAAGCAAGAGGAGTGGTTGAATAGTCTGATACAGATGAAGATGATATCTTTATCACTCTTGAGGATATACAACAAGCAATGCCTCCCCATGTAGGGGCAGTTTCCTCAAGTTTAGGAGAAAGCAGTCTTAGGTTGCGAAAACTAGATATCAGTGGTTTAATTAGTGTAGATGACCTAAGGATAGAGTCTTGTAAGGAGTTTATGAAAGATGACTCCTTTGTTGAAACACCTACATTTAGAGACTTCTTATGGAGAGCCAAAACTGTAGAGTATGCAGAGAAGGTAGCTATTGAAAGGATTTTACATTTGGAGCTTCTTGAAAGTGTCATTTAGGTCAATGTGAGGAGTGTTATGAAGAATGAATTTCCAAAGATTACTATCCAAGATAGCAAAGAGCTTGTGAATAAATGTGGTGTGTTGTTGCTTCCAGAGTGGGATATTTATGATGATATAGTCCTGGACATTATAAGAAGGGTTAAAAGGCCTTTAGTGAAAAAAAATAGGAGTTGGATATGCAACTTTGGGGGTTGTCATTTAGTGAATATTTGGATGGACGAGAAATCTAGTCATTATCCATGGGATCCAGGAAACTAGTACTTGTTGAGCCATCATATTTCAATGGGAAATTACTTGTGTAGAGAGTTGCTAATACCCCAACCTTGGAGGCAACTCACATGGTTGTTAATGTCACTAGATTTACTAAAGTGATTGTGGAAAAAATCACACTTGAAAGGGATGATTTCAAGAGTAAGTACCATGAGCTCCTCAATGAATATGATAATAGTCAGCAGAAGGTAGTTGTACTAGAGACTGAGTTGGAATTCTATAAGCGGAGGGAAGAAATGCAAAGAGATCAAGGCTAGGCTAGCTCAAGTTTCCCACCTCCATCTTCTCCAATTGCACCTTCACATCCTTCCCCTCAAGATCAAGCCTTGGCGATGGTGCCATATAATTTGTGACAAGAGCCACTCTCAATAGAGGAACCAAGAAAATCAGGTCCTAGTTCATTTGATCAACCTACAACAGAGCATCTCCTTTCACAAGTTGAAACATATAAGAAGCTATTGGAACACTGAACAAGCACAAGACACAATGTTTGAAAACATCACAAAAATTGTTCATGATGTCTTGAAACATTTAAACTAGAAGATTCTGGAAAAATTCAATAGTGTTCATGACAACTTCTCCTTGATGTTGCAAGCAATAGGGTTGTCTCAAAGAGAAAAGGAGTTGGCTATTCCAATATTGAACAAGTGGACCCCAAGGGTTGAGAGATTGAAGTTTATAGTAGTTGGAGCCATCCAAAATATGGAATAAATATCGTAGGGTGCTTCCAACATATACATTTTTCTGTGAGCTCAATGAGAAAATTTTTAGGGCTATATCGCCCCACTAGAGGAGAAAATAAGAGAACTAGAGGCTCATTATGATCTGGCATATTTGTCACTATTTCTAGATATTCAGCTCACTAATAATGAATTGAAGCCAATGCAAATGTGGAAAAGGGAGATGGATGATGTTATTTCTTCCCAAGTGAATGAAATTTTTAAAGAAGTTAACATCAATACCTTGAATGACACTTTGGAAAAGTTGGCATTCATTATCAGCTTTCTAGAAGATTTTGACAAAGAATCCAATTCCATGATAACAAAGTATTCCCCATACAAGAAGAAGTTAGATGAACTCATCAATTTCAATTGGCCATATAATGATGAATATGAAGAATGGGGAAGGGTATTGGTTGGTCGACTTGGTTTGTAAGTATTGATGTGAAACATATATAATTGGTCAAGTATTGTATAGGTCTAGCCTCATAAATTGCAATGTATAAAATGTATGTTTCACAAGTAAATGTTAGTTGCTAATGATGTGGAATGCTGACTGGGGTGCTGATTAACTTTTGGTTTTGCATCATTTTGTCATCTTACTCGATGAAATGGACATTCTACAACATAGAAGATTACTTCTTTTTGACATGTGATTTTTGGAAGGCGAAGCTGCTTCTTACAACAAATGTAAATAATCTTTGTCTCATGTGTATTCCCTCTAATTTCAAGAATGAAAATATAACTAAATTAGGGAATATGTCTTGCAACCATCCAATTAGAATGTGACATGTGTACATCTAGCATAAAGTTTGTTTTTGCTTTGTTATTCTATAAAAGGGAATTCAGGTCCATTTGTGCAGGTCTTTTGTTAAATTTTGGAATCGAATTGTGAAAATTGAGAACATAGAGTGAAAATGTTAAGCCTTTGTCTAATGATTTGAGTCTAGATAGTAAATTTTGTCAAATTTATGGTTCTTGAGCATATATGAATGATAATGAAAGTTTTCTGAATATATAGTCTCTCCACTTATATCTGTACCTGAATTATTAATGAAAATTATGATCAAAGATCATTTCATTAATTGTCATTGTTTTCATACTTTGGTATATGTTTTGGTTTTAGCTCTAGTTCAAAGAATTGGTCAAAATGCTTAAATCAAATCATGAATTCATGTGCAGAGTGATTGGATCTGATAAGTAGTCTTGAGAATTCAGTTACATATTTGTGAATTACAAAGCAATATCGCATAAATCATGGGTGTTCAACATTAAATATGCCTTATGTTTCAATTTTTTCAGACTCTTATCCCATAGATAATGGAACTGATCCTAGCCTCATAAGTGTTTCTAATAGTTCTAGTTATCCAGCTTAAGAACATCATTTTAAATAATCTTTGAGATCATCTTTACTTTGTTGTGGTTGGGTTTGTATTGTATTCTCGACTTAAGATGCATAATTCATTCAAGGAAATTCCAATTTCTTGAAGGATTTCATCTTATTAGTCATTGGTGAGAATATAAATGCTTAATTATGTTTTATACATGTAGGTTGTTTGATAGAATTGTATAATGTATGTTGTGGGACTACCCTCCCAAGTTTTGCAGAGCCTGAAGTGTAGGAGATAAAGCAATTTGTGCTATATCTCATTTGTTGGCCACTTATCTTGCAGGTATTCAAGAATTAAGTCTAGAAAACTCATAGGTATCTGGTGAGTTTTGATTCGTTCATTGAAAACAACAAAAAGAATGGTGACTCTGCTGGGGAACTTCTCTAAATTTTATCATGTCTAGTGTAGATATGGTATGGTCAAAGTCAAGTGTTTTATTATTATTTTTTGGAAGAAGCATTGGTTCATAATTCAAGGTTACATATGTCATATTTAGTTCATGCGTCAAATTTTGGTCAATTTGGTCATACTGTGTCGGGTTATGTTTAAAATTTTCTTTGAGGTCTCAAATAACAAGTCAAGATATATTCAATTTTTATTTCCCAGTATTTTGGGTGGTGAATCTAAAATTTCTCATACCATTATAACAATAGCATCTCGAAAGGGACCAAAGGAGAAGGAAATTTACAACACAACTGATATCGTGAGGAAGACCAAAAGTCACACAAAGAAAAATCCTAAGTAGAAGGTGGAGCTCAATCTTGCAAAGGATAAACAATCTCTATGGAAGAAGAAAGCTATGAAATCTAGTAAGTCCCTCAAATCTCTTGTTGAGGCATCTCCCACCTTTAACAATGAAGTAAATAGTGTAAATACTAATGAGAATTCAAATAATGTTGGGGTACTTGAGGGAGTTCAAGGGAGCTTCCCTATTGAACAAGTATTTGATAATGAGCTTGGAATTTCTAGAGAAGAGGACAAATGGGAATTTTGGGTAAATAGTAAAGGGTTCCTAGAACCACCAAAAATTGGGGTGGGGTATGTTTTTCATGGGGGAAATTTTAATCCAAGGGTAAAGCCACTTAATCTGAGAGCACTTACTTTCCCTGAGGAAGATCCAGTTGAACAAAATTTTCACACCCTAGCCTCGAGTGAGTATGGAGATTTCCTTGAAAATGAGGAGGATATAGACAAGGACATGCAAGCCTTAGAAGAAGAGGAGAATTGGCTTACTGAACAAGAAGAAAATAAAAGATTACAAGCTTTGAAGGAAAAGGAGGATAGGATCAAAGCTAAGTAGATGGAGAGGGATGCTAGAAGAGAAAGGGTTGAGAAAATGAGAGAGGATGCTACTAAGCGTAAAGCTTTTGAAGAAAAGGTTGCTAAAATAGGAGCCCAAATTGCTCCTGAAGTTCCAAAAGCAACAATTTAGATGGGAACTTCTACTGCTAGCACATATACACCAACTATTACTACCACTAAAACTTCTAATCCTCTTAAGAAAACATCATTCATAAATCATGGGAAAAGGCCCATGGATCATTCCCAGAAGAATACTTTCAATACATTTAATACCACTACCAACACAAATACCAATACCTCAGCTGCCAAAACTCCTCTTAATAACCCCAAAGTTGATCCTAATCCATTTGATACACCCTCAACTCCTGAAGACTCGCATTCACAGTTAGTAAAGGAAAAATTGAAAGATTTAAAGAGAGCAGTGACGATGCCGAGAAATGGCAAAAATTGCCTTCATCAAAATGTCAATACCCAACACGGGGAGGCTTCAAAATGGAAAGTGATAGTGGATATAATGAGGAATAAATCAAAGGACATACTCTGAGTGGAGGGTGGGTGGTAATAAGGAGGTGAGGTGGAGGGAGGAGATTCCCTTACTTCCCCATTGCCGATTTACTCGATTACCTTCAACCATGA
The DNA here is from genome assembly GCA_007258455.2 of Sequoia sempervirens. Taxonomy (NCBI): domain Eukaryota; kingdom Viridiplantae; phylum Streptophyta; class Pinopsida; order Cupressales; family Cupressaceae; genus Sequoia; species Sequoia sempervirens. The sequence goes on along the minus strand of VDFB02047230.1, from coordinate 596,916,014 downwards.
GTGTTTTTGAATTTTATCAAAAGTCAGGCTTTAATATTTCACTCATAAATGACTTAAGTCTAAGTCATCTGTCTTCAAGGGTAAAAATTTCATCATCCTAGTCATGGCCCTCTTTTATGACTGACTTTCTTGCATGCATAGGATTAATGATCATCAGATCATGGGACTTAATCTGAGCTATTCCCCACTAGTTACATGTACCAAGTGATATGGGTACTTTAAGCTGTTGTGTGGTCTATGAGATGTTGATACGTGTTTAAGCGTGGGTGTGGACCCGACCATCACTTTCCATTCGATGCTTTCGATGTTGTAAGTTCAGCGGTCACTATTAAGATGGGCGTGTTGATTTACTACTCGTTCTCATATCTTGCGGAGATAAGATCTAAGTTTTCGCTTCGAAAGGTATGCGAGAAGTCACCATGTATGTCCTATGGCTACTAGAAAGTGGAGCCCACAAGTACACAAAGAGGATCTAGTTGGCATATTTCTATTGGCTAGTCGTTCAGGTTGGAACAATGATGAAATTCAAATATAATTGACTCAATTTGAGTCGTTCAAGATGGCCATCTTAGGCGAGGATCAATGATACACATTCAAAACTATGAGTACACTCAGTGTAATTATTTTGCTTCACCTAACCGAGCAGTAGTGGTGAAGGTGACTCATAAATCTACTCAATTTCCCTCAAAATATGTGTATGGTTAGTTCTTGCATAATTGAGATTTGAAGATGTTCTTGGAGCAATACGAAAAGTTGAAAGAAGCGACTTGCAGAGTTCATCCTAACCAGCATTAGGGTTTATTGCAATTGAAAGTCAGTCCTATGAGACCATTTGGAATTAGAATTTTTATTGAGCCATAGATTTGAATCAAAAGGTTAGTAGTTAGAATTTTTCTTATTAAAACCCTAGTCTGCCTAAAATTCATGGCTCCCAAAGTACAAATTTCCACCCCTTCAGCTCAGTTTAGAGCACTCTCCCAGGATGTAGTTGACTTGTTACGGTCCTCTACAAATAAGAAACCCAAAGGAAAGGTCTTGTTCAATGGCCCTACTTTCAGAGAGGGAGTGATGGATAAATAGTGCTTCATTAAGGATGTGGGTGCAAGAAGTTGAGTCCACTTTTTGGCCAAAAAGTGGAAGTGTTCCTGATTTTCAGAATTTGACACATTTGACCTTAAAATTTGAAGCACTTAGAGATGAAATCTTTAAAGAAGTCACTAATCATAAAATGTAGTACTCAGAGTCTAGTTTCCAAATATGTAATTTATTTCAATACCCAAATTGTACAAATTGAGTTTCAATAGGCGCTTCTAAAAACCACTGTTTAAAAGTCACTTTTTTTTACCATACCATGCACGTGTACAACATCCATATTTTGACTTAAATTATTGTATTTTTATAAATCCTTTTTGGAAAATATTTGAGACTCACTAAAGCTTGTTCTTGATTTTTTTTGTAATTTTTATTGAATAATTTTTTTTTGTTAAATTTTTATTAGGCAGATTTGTCGCTTTGAAAAATCGTCATGTACAACATGCATAAGATGACCTAAAATTA
>VDFB02047230.1:596889334-596914357 GCA_007258455.2 Sequoia sempervirens | reverse complement strand
TACATGGTAAAGAAACTATTGCAAGTATGATAAAATGGTGTTGTCATTGATGTCAACAATTATGTGTTCTCATTGATGTCTATTGAGACTATTGCAAGAGTGAGTAGTTGAGGCTTTGATTAGTTGCATTATGTTGTCATTAGTAAAGCTATTGGAGTCAACCTCTAGTGTTTCCTTGATAAGCTTCTTTCTATGGGTATGTAGTTGAGTTACTATCTTGTAGTTGGTTCAACTTTGTTTTGGAAGTTTTGAAGATGAGGATGTGTCTCTAGTGCTTGGTTTCTAAGTGCTTTTGAGAAAATTTGATAAAAAGAGGAAACAGTGTGTTTCAGTGGTATTATGGGTGACAAAATTGTGTTTTAGTTTTGCTCTACATTTCTTCTAAATTGAAGATATGCATGTATGATTCGAGTATGTTGGTGAGAGTAGTTTATAGGTGTTATATTCAAGATTTGGTGTGCCAGATCATCATATAGAAGAAGTTGTGTTCACTAGTGTGTGCCTATGTATTATAGAGGTTTCTAGGAAAAATGTCTTTGCTTTGTGTTTCTCCGCATTTATGTTTCAAATATTTTGGTTCAAAAGGAGTGTTGATGGTATTGTTATCTTTGTGTTGGTTAATCTTGGTTGAGGTTTGGTGCTTCAAAAGTATGTTTCTTCAGTAACAATTTATGATAGATTTGTTTGAGTGTATTGGGTGCGTACATTCTTTAGGTGGAATTTTTTGTGAAGGAGTTTGTTAGATTTAAAAGTGTTTTAGATCTTGTTCAAGTATGGTGTGTGCTTTACAAGTAATCCTTGGGTTTGAGGAAGCATTTACTTAAAATTTCAATGTTGTTTGCATTTGTAAAGGTCGACCTGGTATTTACACTACTTATGAAGGTTCTTAGTTGTTTGTGGAAGTGTGGTATGGCGTGTTAGGATGGATTTAAGTCCTAGCTAAGGAATTTTTTGGTACACCTTCATTCCTTTCCACCATGGGAATGTTTTGGCCCTAAGCTAATTTGAATGCATGTTTGTTGTGCATAGCTGACCTTGGAGGAGGTTTCATGGTTGAAGATGGTACAAGTATGAGTTATGTTGTTTTATGATGATAAGATAGATGCAAGAGATGAAAATGATGTAAATTGTAGAGTTGTAGAGTGTGAAATTGAGAAGTGTAATGTGAGATTTCATGTGTTAGTTTACTGGATGTAGGGAGAAAAATGTGGCTACAATTCTTTAATCAGAATGTGAAGGTGTTGATGTGATTATGGTGGATTCTCTATTGCATTAAGGATTTTTTCTTTGTGTAAAATTCAATCTATATAATCTTTGTTAAAAGGTGTAGGACAACTAACAGGGGGTGAATCAGTTGTCTCCAAATTTAAACTCAAAACTTCAATAGTTATTAACTTGACAACCACACCATTATGTTTATTAAGTATGAACATGAAATGAAAATAATTGAAAGAAAAATCAACACAAAGCACACCAAATTTTATGTGGAAAACCCAATGAGGGAAAAACCACAGTGAGGATTAACTCACAATATAAATTAGTTCCAAAAATGAATATATATAAGGATCACTTATGAGGGATCACTGCCCTAAATAAGACTCATTGTATAGATACAAAAGCTCATTACTTACAAGGAGGCTCACTGCCTACAAAAAGATTACAAAACAAAAATTGGCTTCATAGACAAAATGAACTAAAAGGAGTGCACCTAACAAGTGTTGATACAATTCTAGTGATGCTCAGTAAATAGACTTAACAAACTTCATCATATTCGCCCTTCTTCTCCTTCACATTCACAATTGCCTCATTGATGATTCAATCTTCAAAAAAAATTTGACATATATACTTGATATATTCACAAACATCAATTAGGTCAGCCTAATTAGATGCATTTCTTGTTTACCAAAAATACCAACTGTCGACTTTTAAGTATTTTAAAAATATTTTCAACCAAAAAAATAAAATGTGTAGCATACTTTATTATGTCGGCATAGACCTAAGATAGGCCACACATATATCCGCATAACAAAAATTGATTCACCATATCATGGTGCAACTTATTCATGAAGTCAACTAGAAATAGACTTAATTGCAAAAAGTAATCAAAAAAATAATGTCGATACATCGTAAAAACACTAGAGCATGAGAGATTATGAACATACATGCTTCCATCACCCATAAACTATTTCCCAAAATTGTAGGCAACAACTATCAACTACAGAGAATTACCGACTAAAATACCAAAGGGTGTAGCCTGTATACCGGTCCAGATAATACCAAATCAATTACTAACTTAGACTTGCAATCACAACCTGTTTAACATGGTGACATCAATGACAATATAAAACTATAGAGATAGCCATTCTTCATTCTTCCAACAATCTCCCCCTTTTTCATTGATGGCAACATATGCCAAAATTTACAAAACTCAACATTCTCTCCTCCTATCACCTTAGTTGTTTTCCCCATAACTCTTTCCCCCTTTGAAATCAATGGAAAAGGGTGACGAAAAGGAAGGATGTAAAATTATGTATATGATAGCCTTGTATATACACATAAATTCCAACTTCCCATTTCAAAGATTCAAACGAGAATGACACTTTTTACATGAAATATTTTCTTGTACCTCTCTCTTATGATCGAAAGAATCCTTTTCCAAGAAAGCACAACCAAATTCATTCTTGCACTCATACCTTCAAATAAAGATAACTACATAAAAGAGGATGTTTGATCAAAACAAAAACACATTCGTTCACAATTTTTTGCATTAGAGAGAATTCTAGAGATGATCCAATCAGACCTCAGCAACTTCCTTAACTAACTAGAAGGTTTTAGTCATATCTTCTCTTTTCCTCTGAGTAGTCAGCAACTTCACCTATAATTCTCCAACTCTTATTCTTTTTTTTCCATCCCTGTCTTTGAAGAAATCAAAGTTCTTTCCAATACTATTCATCTTAGATTCAATAGCTTTAATTCTACTTCTAAAATTGTCAACAGTTGTCGACCACCGGAGACAATACTTGTAGATTTCAGATATTTCTTTGATGCATTCTTTTGTCTTATTCATGTGTTTATATAGCACTTTTTTTCTTTGTAACATATTCTTTCAAGCATAGCTTTGAACTTATAACCTTCGACTCCTTCCAACAATGTTCTCTCTTCAATAATCTCTACTAGATCATCTAGAAACGAGTCTGACACATCTGAAACTAAAATACCTTTATTGAGAAAATAATCAACCAACACATCATCAATTTTAAGTTTCTCAATTGTAGAGAACACATTCCACATTTCACCAATCTTCTTCATTTCACTCTTTTCCATTACCATTCATATATCCTTTGGATCAAAGGAGTTAGATCTAGACAAAATTCTTCTTCATTCTTCTTTTCTTCTAATACATCTGTTACAATAGTTTTCCTCTTTTTAGGTTTCAAAGGGTGATGGAGTCCCTAAAATTCTTGACATTTTGAGGTCCCTTTGTTCTTGGTAATGGCATGTCACATGTTTCCCATAGGTAGGGTTTAAGGTTTTACTTATGTAACATTACTTTCAAATTCTTCACATACAATCCTTGGGCATTTTAATCTCATGTTGACTTTTTTTTCCCAGTTTCTAGTAGTTTAAGTTTCCATTTGTGACATTGTTGTGCATTCCTTTCCATCACCTTTGCTTAGTTTACTCAGTCATCTTGAACCGTGAAGTGTTTTAATTTTCCCAAAGTCAGGCTTTAATATTTGACACATAAATGACTTAAGTCTAAGTCATTTGTCTTCAAGGGTAAAAATGTCGTCAGCCTAGTCATGGGTCTCTTTTATGTCTAACTTTGTCACATGTGCAGTATTAATGATCATCAAACTCTGGGACTTAATCCGAGTCATTTCCCACTGGCTCGCATGTACCAAGTGACGGTACTTTAACTATTGTGTGGTCTATGAGTTGCTGACATGTGTTTAATCGTGGGTGTGGACCTAGTGGTCACTTTCCATTCTAATGCTCAAATTTGTAAGATCAACGGTGACTATTAAGAGGGAAGAGTTGATCACTACCATTCCACGCTATATCACAAAGATAAGATGCAAGATTTTTAAAGTTTTTGAGGACTGCGAGAAGTCACCATGTATGCCCTATGGCTACTAGAAAGTGGAGCCCACAAGTACACAAAGAGGATCTAGTTGGCATATTTCTATTGGCTAGTCGTTCAGGTTGGAACAATGATGAAATTCAAATATAATTGACTCAATTTGAGTCGTTGAAGATGGCCATCTCAGTTGAGGATTGACGGTGCACATTCAATACTGAGAGTACACCCGTTGTAATTGTTTTTCTTCATGCAAGTGAGAAATAATGGCAAAGGTGACTCATAAATCTACTCAATTTCCCTCAAAATGTGTGTATATGGTCAGTTCTTGCATAATTGAGATTTGAAGATGTGTCTGGAGCAATACGAAAATTTAAAAGAAGTGACTTGTAGAGTTCATCCCGACTAGCACTACCTAGGGTTTATTAAGATTGAAAGTCATAGCCCTATGAGACCATTTAGAATTAGCATTTGTATTGAGCCATAGGTTTGAATCAGAAGGTTGGTAGTTAGAATTTTCTTGTTAAAGCACTGGTCTACCTAAAATTCATGGCTCCCAAAGTACAAATTGCCACCCCTTCAGCTCAATCTAGATCACTCTCCTCGGATGTAATTGTCTTGTTACCATCCTCTACAAATAGGAAACCCAAAGGAAAGGTCTTATTATATGGCCCTACTTTCAGAGAGGGAGTGATGGATAAATGGTGCTTCATTAAGGATGTTGAGTTGCCTTATACTAGATGGAAACTTTTTCAACATTGGTTTAGAAATAGGAACCTTGGAGTTCCTCTGTGTAATCCTTGGAGGTTGGATATGGGAAAATTAGTTGTTCCCAATGTGTATATGGATGTTGATCTTTTGAAGGATATCGCCTCAAGGTATGATCCAGTCTCTAGGATCATTAGGACATTTGATGGGAAACATATGGTAAAGATAACCAGGCAAGAGATTGAAGATGTTTTTTATTTACATGAGTCAAGTCAGGATTTAGTTCCTCTTGATATGGATAATATCAGGAAGGAACATGAGAAAACCAAGGTATTCATCAGGAAAAAGTTGATGCCCTTGCATACTACTGGGTATGTGTAGGATTCTCATGGAAAAAATAGGCACTTAAGTGGGGAAAAATTCAAAAAAAATAGAGTTAGACAACTTGACGTAAAAATTTGAATAAGTTATCTATATTATTTTAAAAATATGTAAGAATAGATTCAGAAAACAATGTAGTTTCTAAACTTCTAGGTTTATTTAAAAAGAAAACTATTTGGTGAAAATTTGAAATTTCAATGCAGCAGTACTTAAATTTTAGGGAAAAAAATAGCAGGTGCTTGTCCGGAACTCTAAATCTACAATAAAATAATAATTTGTTTATAATATTTGTATATAAGCAGAGGATTCATGCCCCTATGATGCATATTTTTTTTGTAATTTTTTCAAGTAACAATACTATGATTTTTAATAAATTTCAAAAACAAAATTGGTTCTGAACAATTTTTAATCTTGAAGGTCAAAATTTATGAACAATTCTTTTTTTTCAAACCGAGTAGTATGTGAAGTACATACGGATGGTGTTTCGACTCAAAATGGACACTGAAAGTATAGATGTTTTTCAATCAGCCTGCTGACCAGGGACTTTAGTCATAATTAATAGAAAAATGAAGGCCAATATTTTGCTAAATTCCCAAAGCAATAATAACGTTATTATGGAAAGCTGCACCCTTTAAAACCCCTTTTCAATTCATCAATTTTACATAAAAAACGTTGTCAGCCACATACCCATCATATTGCCACTTTTTGGCCCATCATGATCCTACACATACCCTACTACCACTAGTACCAAGAAGCATAGAAAGCAGATTAAAATTGGTGAAAGGGAGCTTGAGCCCTTCCCAATGAATTATTTTTCTACCTACTTCAGGAAGACTGTATACTCTTTGTGCCAAATCATTGATTTTTGTCCACCTGACACATTGCAGAGAGAATACAACTATTTGGCAACACATCTGCAACACCCAACTTACAACATAGTTTATGATTATACCACATATCTAGAAGAATATATCCATAAGGGTTTGGTTGAGCTGAAGGAATGGAAATAGTGGGTGAAATTTTGGTTGTATTCATTACTCATGCATATGTTCTTGCATAAAGGGAAAAAGGTTTTTGAGAAAGACATAACTTTGAGAAGGGAGGTAGAAGGTGTTGATTTTCCTATTCAATGTTGGACCCAAATTATAGATAAAAATGACCAAAAATATAACTATGTGATGTTTTAGAATGATTTTGCATCAAAACTAAAGAAGTCCTTGATATACGAATCACCAGGACTTCCCAAGGAAATTCATGAATTCTTGAGACTTATGGAGATGAGGCCAGACTTGAATTTGAGTCATATGGAGATCCATATGTTTTTACAAGAGGCGTGCCACTAAGGATAGGGTTTCTTGAAATCATGAGGCAGTTAGGAACTTCCCAAGCAACACATCTACCTGATAAAACAAAGAAAGGCTCATTATTTCCAAAATGGACACCATTTGTTGATTATGTTCTGGTGAAAGGGGCATGGAGGGAATTAGTGCATCTTTGGGTGCCTTATAAGTTGGAGACTATGTGCCCAAGAAATCATGATCCTGAGGGTTTTACCACTAAATTAAAAGTATATAAAAGGCTTGGTACTTTTGTGCACAATTTATATTATGCTGAAGATGTAATTAGGAATTTTTTTAGCTTTCTAGAATAGGATGAAAGGAAAGCTAACTATCTTGCTTACAAGAATATGGTAGAGGAAAAATGGAAGAAGCATCCCAATTATGATCCTCTACCAAATATACCTGGATGAATTTAGCTAGGTTATGTATGTCATGGATAATTTTGAAAATGTAGTTTGTATATTGAGAGAGCAACGAGAGGTGACAGATAAAGGAAAATAAAGAGTGGTTGAAGACAATACTACTATGGCATTGGAAGAAAGGACCACTTACCAACCACACAAACAAATAAGAATCTAATCTAGGAGGAAGAAGGTAGTAGATGAAGAACAAGCTTTGCCAACCCCAATCACTTCTGAGGGATGAAAGGTAGCTTCTCCTAAGAGTGTAATTCCATCACCCCCAACGTAGGTTCCCCTACCTATAATTGATCTTGATTCACCTCCAGGAAGTTCTGATCCATTGGAGCAACCACCCCTTAAGAAACAAAGGAATGAAGCAAGAGGAGTGGTTGAATAGTCTGATACAGATGAAGATGATATCTTTATCACTCTTGAGGATATACAACAAGCAATGCCTCCCCATGTAGGGGCAGTTTCCTCAAGTTTAGGAGAAAGCAGTCTTAGGTTGCGAAAACTAGATATCAGTGGTTTAATTAGTGTAGATGACCTAAGGATAGAGTCTTGTAAGGAGTTTATGAAAGATGACTCCTTTGTTGAAACACCTACATTTAGAGACTTCTTATGGAGAGCCAAAACTGTAGAGTATGCAGAGAAGGTAGCTATTGAAAGGATTTTACATTTGGAGCTTCTTGAAAGTGTCATTTAGGTCAATGTGAGGAGTGTTATGAAGAATGAATTTCCAAAGATTACTATCCAAGATAGCAAAGAGCTTGTGAATAAATGTGGTGTGTTGTTGCTTCCAGAGTGGGATATTTATGATGATATAGTCCTGGACATTATAAGAAGGGTTAAAAGGCCTTTAGTGAAAAAAAATAGGAGTTGGATATGCAACTTTGGGGGTTGTCATTTAGTGAATATTTGGATGGACGAGAAATCTAGTCATTATCCATGGGATCCAGGAAACTAGTACTTGTTGAGCCATCATATTTCAATGGGAAATTACTTGTGTAGAGAGTTGCTAATACCCCAACCTTGGAGGCAACTCACATGGTTGTTAATGTCACTAGATTTACTAAAGTGATTGTGGAAAAAATCACACTTGAAAGGGATGATTTCAAGAGTAAGTACCATGAGCTCCTCAATGAATATGATAATAGTCAGCAGAAGGTAGTTGTACTAGAGACTGAGTTGGAATTCTATAAGCGGAGGGAAGAAATGCAAAGAGATCAAGGCTAGGCTAGCTCAAGTTTCCCACCTCCATCTTCTCCAATTGCACCTTCACATCCTTCCCCTCAAGATCAAGCCTTGGCGATGGTGCCATATAATTTGTGACAAGAGCCACTCTCAATAGAGGAACCAAGAAAATCAGGTCCTAGTTCATTTGATCAACCTACAACAGAGCATCTCCTTTCACAAGTTGAAACATATAAGAAGCTATTGGAACACTGAACAAGCACAAGACACAATGTTTGAAAACATCACAAAAATTGTTCATGATGTCTTGAAACATTTAAACTAGAAGATTCTGGAAAAATTCAATAGTGTTCATGACAACTTCTCCTTGATGTTGCAAGCAATAGGGTTGTCTCAAAGAGAAAAGGAGTTGGCTATTCCAATATTGAACAAGTGGACCCCAAGGGTTGAGAGATTGAAGTTTATAGTAGTTGGAGCCATCCAAAATATGGAATAAATATCGTAGGGTGCTTCCAACATATACATTTTTCTGTGAGCTCAATGAGAAAATTTTTAGGGCTATATCGCCCCACTAGAGGAGAAAATAAGAGAACTAGAGGCTCATTATGATCTGGCATATTTGTCACTATTTCTAGATATTCAGCTCACTAATAATGAATTGAAGCCAATGCAAATGTGGAAAAGGGAGATGGATGATGTTATTTCTTCCCAAGTGAATGAAATTTTTAAAGAAGTTAACATCAATACCTTGAATGACACTTTGGAAAAGTTGGCATTCATTATCAGCTTTCTAGAAGATTTTGACAAAGAATCCAATTCCATGATAACAAAGTATTCCCCATACAAGAAGAAGTTAGATGAACTCATCAATTTCAATTGGCCATATAATGATGAATATGAAGAATGGGGAAGGGTATTGGTTGGTCGACTTGGTTTGTAAGTATTGATGTGAAACATATATAATTGGTCAAGTATTGTATAGGTCTAGCCTCATAAATTGCAATGTATAAAATGTATGTTTCACAAGTAAATGTTAGTTGCTAATGATGTGGAATGCTGACTGGGGTGCTGATTAACTTTTGGTTTTGCATCATTTTGTCATCTTACTCGATGAAATGGACATTCTACAACATAGAAGATTACTTCTTTTTGACATGTGATTTTTGGAAGGCGAAGCTGCTTCTTACAACAAATGTAAATAATCTTTGTCTCATGTGTATTCCCTCTAATTTCAAGAATGAAAATATAACTAAATTAGGGAATATGTCTTGCAACCATCCAATTAGAATGTGACATGTGTACATCTAGCATAAAGTTTGTTTTTGCTTTGTTATTCTATAAAAGGGAATTCAGGTCCATTTGTGCAGGTCTTTTGTTAAATTTTGGAATCGAATTGTGAAAATTGAGAACATAGAGTGAAAATGTTAAGCCTTTGTCTAATGATTTGAGTCTAGATAGTAAATTTTGTCAAATTTATGGTTCTTGAGCATATATGAATGATAATGAAAGTTTTCTGAATATATAGTCTCTCCACTTATATCTGTACCTGAATTATTAATGAAAATTATGATCAAAGATCATTTCATTAATTGTCATTGTTTTCATACTTTGGTATATGTTTTGGTTTTAGCTCTAGTTCAAAGAATTGGTCAAAATGCTTAAATCAAATCATGAATTCATGTGCAGAGTGATTGGATCTGATAAGTAGTCTTGAGAATTCAGTTACATATTTGTGAATTACAAAGCAATATCGCATAAATCATGGGTGTTCAACATTAAATATGCCTTATGTTTCAATTTTTTCAGACTCTTATCCCATAGATAATGGAACTGATCCTAGCCTCATAAGTGTTTCTAATAGTTCTAGTTATCCAGCTTAAGAACATCATTTTAAATAATCTTTGAGATCATCTTTACTTTGTTGTGGTTGGGTTTGTATTGTATTCTCGACTTAAGATGCATAATTCATTCAAGGAAATTCCAATTTCTTGAAGGATTTCATCTTATTAGTCATTGGTGAGAATATAAATGCTTAATTATGTTTTATACATGTAGGTTGTTTGATAGAATTGTATAATGTATGTTGTGGGACTACCCTCCCAAGTTTTGCAGAGCCTGAAGTGTAGGAGATAAAGCAATTTGTGCTATATCTCATTTGTTGGCCACTTATCTTGCAGGTATTCAAGAATTAAGTCTAGAAAACTCATAGGTATCTGGTGAGTTTTGATTCGTTCATTGAAAACAACAAAAAGAATGGTGACTCTGCTGGGGAACTTCTCTAAATTTTATCATGTCTAGTGTAGATATGGTATGGTCAAAGTCAAGTGTTTTATTATTATTTTTTGGAAGAAGCATTGGTTCATAATTCAAGGTTACATATGTCATATTTAGTTCATGCGTCAAATTTTGGTCAATTTGGTCATACTGTGTCGGGTTATGTTTAAAATTTTCTTTGAGGTCTCAAATAACAAGTCAAGATATATTCAATTTTTATTTCCCAGTATTTTGGGTGGTGAATCTAAAATTTCTCATACCATTATAACAATAGCATCTCGAAAGGGACCAAAGGAGAAGGAAATTTACAACACAACTGATATCGTGAGGAAGACCAAAAGTCACACAAAGAAAAATCCTAAGTAGAAGGTGGAGCTCAATCTTGCAAAGGATAAACAATCTCTATGGAAGAAGAAAGCTATGAAATCTAGTAAGTCCCTCAAATCTCTTGTTGAGGCATCTCCCACCTTTAACAATGAAGTAAATAGTGTAAATACTAATGAGAATTCAAATAATGTTGGGGTACTTGAGGGAGTTCAAGGGAGCTTCCCTATTGAACAAGTATTTGATAATGAGCTTGGAATTTCTAGAGAAGAGGACAAATGGGAATTTTGGGTAAATAGTAAAGGGTTCCTAGAACCACCAAAAATTGGGGTGGGGTATGTTTTTCATGGGGGAAATTTTAATCCAAGGGTAAAGCCACTTAATCTGAGAGCACTTACTTTCCCTGAGGAAGATCCAGTTGAACAAAATTTTCACACCCTAGCCTCGAGTGAGTATGGAGATTTCCTTGAAAATGAGGAGGATATAGACAAGGACATGCAAGCCTTAGAAGAAGAGGAGAATTGGCTTACTGAACAAGAAGAAAATAAAAGATTACAAGCTTTGAAGGAAAAGGAGGATAGGATCAAAGCTAAGTAGATGGAGAGGGATGCTAGAAGAGAAAGGGTTGAGAAAATGAGAGAGGATGCTACTAAGCGTAAAGCTTTTGAAGAAAAGGTTGCTAAAATAGGAGCCCAAATTGCTCCTGAAGTTCCAAAAGCAACAATTTAGATGGGAACTTCTACTGCTAGCACATATACACCAACTATTACTACCACTAAAACTTCTAATCCTCTTAAGAAAACATCATTCATAAATCATGGGAAAAGGCCCATGGATCATTCCCAGAAGAATACTTTCAATACATTTAATACCACTACCAACACAAATACCAATACCTCAGCTGCCAAAACTCCTCTTAATAACCCCAAAGTTGATCCTAATCCATTTGATACACCCTCAACTCCTGAACTCATGAAATTGTAGTTGGTAATGGAAAAATTGCAAGAAGATTTAAAGAAGGCTGAAATAGAAGTGGCCAATGCAAAAAAGGCCAAAAAAATTGCCTTCATCAAAATGTCAATACTAACACTAGAGGCTTCAAGCTCCAGGAAAAGTGATAGTGGAAATCATGAGAATAAATCCAAAGGACATACTCTAGTGGAGGAGGTGGTTGTAACAAGGGTGGTGGAGGTGGTGGTAGTTAAGATAGTAATTCTTACACTGAGGATGATGAAGAAGATAAAAAGAACAATGGTGGCAATAATGGAAGCAGAAAAGTTAAGAATGCAGATTAGTTGGATAACAAGAAGGATGATGAGAAAAAAGATACTCATAGGGATAGGAATCCCAAGAGGCCACCTCAAAATGATCAGTATAGACAGTTATGTTTTGACAATATTCCTAGTTATCCAAACCCTGTCCCAGATAATGCTAGGAAGCATCTCCCTAAATTCAATGGTAATAGTGCTTTCAGTGGGGAAGATCACTTGAAAGCCTTCTAGAGTTTTGTGGAGTATTTTGAATTATGGGATGATGACATTTCCTTGAAATACTTTATGCAATCCTCAACCGAGGATGCACGGGATTGGTATAGAGGATTGTCTGATTTAAGTAGTGACTCAAAGGAATCTTTCTATAGGGTATTCAAAGAGTAGTATGGGGATCAAATAGATCCCAAGTTCAGATTGAATGACTTTAATAATATCACTAAGGGACATAACAAGTCATCCACTGAATTCAACACTAGATTTTAGAAGTCTATGAATAGAGTACTTTCCTATCTACGGTCTAATCCCAATGCTCTTTTGGTGACGTATTGCAATGCTTGTGACTCTAAGATGTGTTATCTACTTAGGGACAAGAATCCACAATCCTTGAGGGAAGCCTATAAGATGGCTATGAATATTGAAAATAATAGATGAGTTTCTAGTAAATCTAGAAGAAGGGATGATCCTAAGCCCTCAAAGAACTCAAAAGCTAAAAAAGAAAAGGTAGATCAAGTTCTCAATCTGTTACAAAAGCAAGCAAAGAATGATAAACCCCAGTTCCAAAGAAATGATAGGATCCCAAGACTTCAGGATTATCCTTATCATACCAATTGGCATAATGGGAAGCCAATTCAAAATAATCTGAAGAACTTTTAGGCTACACCCGATCCTTTCCATAAGAACACCACAAATGTTGTTGAAGACTTAGCGTGGTGTGGAGTGTATGAGATGCCTCACTATTCACAACAATGTGTAGCAAAAAGGTCCTTGGAAGAAACTCAAGATGATCAAGGGGATTCTATTTCTCATCATAATCTAGATGAGATGACAAATTTATTCATGACTAGATCAGACTTCGAGTGTGGTGATTATTCTAGTGATGATGCTGACACAAATGATGTGGATGTGTAGAGACATGAAGCAGGTTTACACCATCAGCAGGTGATTTCAGATGAAGAAAGAGAAGATGAATATACTGCTTACACTCTTGAGTTAGATAACGTTTCTCTGAGGAGACCTTCAAATGAGGAGATCAAGAAATATACAATTGTATTGGCTACTAGAGCTCAAGCAAGAAGTGATCTTCATTTGAGGAATAGGGTGCTCAGTGGAAACCAAGGTAATTTTGGAGGAATTTTTATCAAAGAGAAAAATGTAGCGGGTAAAGAAAATAAGCCAGAAAACAATAAGGAAGAGACAACCCAAAGAAGCTAAAGAAATAAAAATTTGGGCCAAGAAAGGAAACAAATAAAAATCTATTATTGAAGTTGCACGACAAGATTTGAAGGCTAAGGATTTGAAGCCTACTATTGAAAATATTGAAAAGCAAGCTAATAAGGTAGTCCCACATGATATAATACTTCCTAAGTTACCAAACTATTCTCCCATTGACATGCTTCAGGTTTTGTCTCAAGTTTGGGTCACAATCCAATTCCTAGAAATGATAAGGATTGATGAGCATAAGAAAAAAATAGTAGCTTTCATTAATAGAATTGCTAGGGGTAGCAAAGAAAAAGTAGAGACTAATACACTTGAAGCAAGTAAGAATAAAGAAAAGGATACTGAGGTAGGGGTAGTAGTTAATGAGAATGCTGAGATTTATTTGGGAACCACCATCACTGCAAATCCCAGTCTAGTCAATCCTTTCTTTTTGAGCTTGATTATTGATGGAAAAGTACTCAGGAATTGTATGATACATTGTTATGCTTCAGATAATGTCATGCCAGTCAAGATAATGGATGAAATTGGCTTCAAGGTTGATAGCACCTATGGAAAGTGCTATGCTATGGATTCTAGAGAGATACCTGTTATTTAGGTATTATATAAAGTCCCATATATACTAGCTACATTTCCTGAAAAAGGAGCTAGTCACGAGTGTCACAATGGTGGATATTCCACCAAATTATGGAATTCTACTGTCAAGACAATGGTGTGCTTATATGGGAGGAAGTATGCAATGTGATCCGTCCTTTGCTATATTCTATATTGATCAAAAGGATGTCAAAATTGATAGAGAATCAAGATTCTAACATATGATTGAACATTTTGAAGAGCCAAATGAACCTCCTATAATTAATTTTGTGGACACTGGAATAGATACCTTTAATGTGGAAGAGTTGAAGCAAGAAGGAGAAGCTAAGCCTAGACCCATTGTTAAATATGTTTTACAAACACCACATGAAGATCTCATGTGGACTATGTATTTTGATGGAGCCTTCTCCAAGGAGGGCTTAGATGTAGGGGTCATTCTTATTTCTCCCCAAGGTAAGACTTTCAAGTACTCATTCGTGTTGCAGTTTGCATGTACCAATAATGTTGTTGAGTACAAGGCTTTATTACATGGTTTGAAGATAACTTCTAAACATGGGATAAAATTGTTAAAAGTGTTTGGGGATTCTGAGCTATTAGTTTCCTAAGTTAGGTCTAGGTTTGTCACTAAGGACAAGAGGTCAAATAATATAGGAATGAGGTTTGAGATACTATTGAGACATTTTATGCCTTTGGAATAGATTGGATAGAGAGAGGACAAAATGTCAAAGCAGATTTGAGGGCTAATATTGCAGTCAAGCTTGATGATGTGACTTTTGATGGTGTCTCAAGAATAGAGGTATAGACATGGCTTGCAGTACCTGAAAACATCTTCAATTAGCAGTTTTCTTATGATGACAATGAAATTTTGAGATTCTTGCATTGTGTTGACAAATATTAGAGTCAAGAGATTGACTTTAATTCATATGTGGTGGAATTTGATTTAAAGGAGACATTGTTAGGGAACGAGATAATTCAGTTGAAAACAAATAAGATTCCCAAGGGACTAGTTGCACTAGAAAGGGTCTTTGATGGCCCAAATAGGTCAAATGCCAAGCAAGCATCGACACATAAAGGAGACCTAGAGGAAATAAATTTGGGAACTAAAAATTATCCTAAAAAGGTGTATATAGGTAAAAAATGAAACCTCGTGTGAGGACTATGTTAATTTCCTTAGTAAAGAAATACAAACATGTATTCGCATGGTCCTATGATGATCTTAAGGCTTGTAGGGAAGATCTATTCCAGCATGAGATCCCATTGAAGCCTGACACAAAGCCTTTTAGGAAAAACAAAGACCTATTAATCCTACCTTAAGGCCCAAAATGTAAGAGGATCTTGCTAAGTTGAGTGATGTAGGAATTATTAAACCTATAAGGCATTCCTCTTGGGTGTCCAACTTGGTTCTAGTTAGAAAAAAGAATGGCAACTTAAGACTGTGTGTGGATTTTAGGAACCTTAGTGTTGCATCCTTGAAAGATAATTACCCTTTACCTAGCATCGAAGTAATGTTACAAAAGGTAACAGGTTGTGAAATGCTTTATATGATGGATGGATTTTCAAGTTATAACTAGGTTATGGCCATGGAATTAGAACAATACAAAACAACATTTACCACACCATGGGGGAGTTATGTTTATGTGAGGATGCCTTTTAGTGTGATAAATGTTGGAGCCACTTTTTAGAGATCCATGGACGTCGCTTTTGCTAATTTCATAGATTTATTTCTTGCTATCTACCAAGATGACCTTACTACGCACAATAAGAAAGAGGAGGATCATTGTTCACATATTGAGAAAATTTTCATTAGAGCTTTGGAATATGGTATTTCATTAAACCCCAAGCAATGAGAATTTGGAGTCAAAGAAGGTAAGTTGATAGGGCACATTATCTCGAAAGATGGTATCAGGATTGATCCTAAAAGAGTAGCAACTATAGATAAATTTATGCCACCAAAGAATGTTAAAGGAATTCAATCTTTCTTTGGGTAGATAAACTTTCTAAGGAGATTTGTGATTAATTTTGTAGAGATAGTTAGGCCTATCTTGAAGATGCTCAAAAAGGAGAGAAGGTGTTATATACAGAAGAGCCTCTCAAATATTTTCAAGCCATTAAGGATGCTATTAAAGTTGCACCTATTTTGAAGACTCCATACCATTCTAATCCATTCCAATTATTTACATTTGGCTCTTTGCATATTATAACAAGAGTCTTGTTGCAAAAAAATGATGAAGGTTTTCACCAGCCAATTGCCTTTTTCAGCAAGTCCTTGCAAGCAGCTGAACTCAAGTATGATGCCACTAAAAAGAAAGCTTATGCCTTAGTTAAGGCTATTAAAAAATTTAGAACATATTTGACTGGTGCAATGGTGGTAGCCTATGTTCCAAGTGCAGCGATCAAGGACATTTTCACCCCAATAAGAAACTATAGGTTGGAGTTGTAGATGGATTAAAAGAATCCAAGAGTTCAACATAGATATCCAAATTACTAAGCTAGTAAGAGGCCAAGGCTTAGATAAGCTCATGGCTGAAACTAATTTCGAAGAAAATCGAATTAATGAAGTTGAACAAGAAAACATTGCTTCCTATGATATGCAAACATGTGGTTGGTACAAAAGGATAGTTGAGTACTTATAGACTATGCAATGCCCTAATGGCATGCCTAATAATGAGAGGAGAACTTTGAAACTGCAGGCAATTAGGTATGTCATCATTGATGGTGAACTTTGGTGGAGGATCCTAGAGGGTGTGCTTCTCAAATGTGTGGGTGGTGAACAAGCAAAAGATCTGCTAATTGAAATGCATAAGGGAGTGTGTGGAGGTCACTACATGGCCATTACTATTGCAAATAAGGTATTACAAGAAGGTTTCTGGTGGACCATGGTGTTCAAAGATGCACACAAATTTTTGAAGAAATGTGATGCCTATCAAAGGTTTACTGGTAAACTAAATTTTTTAGGTAACCTACCACTTAGGAAAATCTCAACACCAACCCCCTTCCAACAGTATTAATTTTATTGGAGAGATGGTAGTGAAGTCTAGTGGAGGACATGCCTATATTTTGGTTGCAACCGACTACTTTAAGAAGTGGTTTAAAGCTATTTCTACCAGAAAAGCAACCAGTAAAGTAGTCATTGATTTTTTGATGAATAATATTTTGAGTAGGTTTGGTGTTCTAGAGAAAATTGTTTTTGATAATGCTATATGCTTTAGGTCTAAGAAATTTATGGATTTTTGTAACTAACATGGCATAAATGTATCTTATTCATCCCCATACCATCCCCAAGGGAATGGACAAGCTGAGTCCAGTAATAAGAGCCTTATGAAAATAATTAAATGGATGCTTGAGAAAAAAAAGAAAGCCTGGGATTCAAAAATGCAATTGGCATTATGGGTAGATACAACCATAGTGAAGAAAGTCATTGGAAAATCTCCTTTTAACTTGGTGTATGGGGCTGAAGCTAGAATACCACACAATAATTTCTTGAAAATGTATAAATTTGTCTAGGAATATGATGCTAATATCTGTGATGAGATGCAGAATCAGATGGATGAGTTAATTGAGCTTGATGAGATGAGAAGAGAAGCTCACAAGAGAAATGAGAGGATGTAGCTCCAAGTCAAGAACTTGTATGAAAAAAGGGCTATTTAGAGGAAATTTGAAGTAGGGTGTATGGTTTTGATGTGGAATGCAAGATTGGAGGAAAAAGGAAAGCATGGGAATTTTGACCCCTTATGGCTTGGGCCTTATTTGATTGCAGAAACTCATGGGGAAGATTCCTACTTTCTACAATCACTAACAGGTGAAATTTTGGAACTGGGCCAGTACATGGACTGTTCTTGAAACCCTATTTTTCCTGATATAGGTTATATTTCCATGTACATTGTATAGTCCTGTAAATTTTGTATATATGGTTTGGTGTGTTTTCTTTTTGTTGCCTCTACTTGCCTCATCTAAGCGAGCTCCTCATTTTTTTTGAGTTCCTCTGTGTTTGGTTTGCTTCACCAAGAGATCTATTTCTTGCTAGACCCACCAGGGGTATGCATCACTAAGCATGAGCCACTGATGGAGTCCCTAAAATTCTTGACATTTTGAGGTCCCTTTGTGCTTGGTAATGGCATGTCACATGCTGCCCACAGGCAGAGTTTAAGGTTTTACTTATGTAACATTGCTTTCAAATGCTTCACTTACAATCCTTGGATGTTTTAATCTCATGTTGACCTATTTTTCCCAGTTCTTGGTAGTTTAAGTTGCCATTTGTGCCATCGTAATGTGTTCCTTACTTCCCCCTTTTCTTAGGTTACTTGATCACCTTCAACTGCGAAGTGTTTTAATTTTACCAAAGTTAGGCTTTAATATTTCGCTCATAAATTGCTTAAGTCTAAGTCATCTATCTTCAAGGGTAAAAATGTCATTGGCCTAGTCATGGCCCTGTTTTATGACTAACTTTGTTGCATGTGTAGGATTAATGATCATCAGACTATGGGACTTAATCTGAGCTATTCCCCACTAGCTCGCATGTACCAAGTGATGGTACTTTAACCGTTGTGTGGTCTATGAGATGTTGACACATGTTTAAACATGGGTGTGGACCCAATCGCCACTTTCCATTATGATGCTCGATGTTGTAAGTTCAACGGTGACTATTAAGATGGAAGAGTTGATTGCTACCATTCTCCGCTATCTCGCGGAGATAAGATGCAAGTTTGTTAAAAGCTACGAGGACTGTGAGAAGTCACCACGTATGTCCTATTACTGTTGGCAGGTGGAGCCCACAAGTATAGGAAGAGGGTCCAGTTGGAATATTTCTATTGGCCAGTAGTTCAGGCTGGAATAATGATGAAATTCAAATGTAATTAACTTAACCTAAGTCATTCAAGATGGCCATCTCAGCTGAGGATTGATGATACACATTCAAAACTATGAGTACACTCAGTGTAATTATTTTGCTTCACCTAACCGAGCAGTAGTGGTGAAGGTGACTCATAAATCTACTCAATTTCCCTCAAAATATGTGTATGGTTAGTTCTTGCATAATTGAGATTTGAAGATGTTCTTGGAGCAATACGAAAAGTTGAAAGAAGCGACTTGCAGAGTTCATCCTAACCAGCATTAGGGTTTATTGCAATTGAAAGTCAGTCCTATGAGACCATTTGGAATTAGAATTTTTATTGAGCCATAGATTTGAATCAAAAGGTTAGTAGTTAGAATTTTTCTTATTAAAACCCTAGTCTGCCTAAAATTCATGGCTCCCAAAGTACAAATTTCCACCCCTTCAGCTCAGTTTAGAGCACTCTCCCAGGATGTAGTTGACTTGTTACGGTCCTCTACAAATAAGAAACCCAAAGGAAAGGTCTTGTTCAATGGCCCTACTTTCAGAGAGGGAGTGATGGATAAATAGTGCTTCATTAAGGATGTGGGTGCAAGAAGTTGAGTCCACTTTTTGGCCAAAAAGTGGAAGTGTTCCTGATTTTCAGAATTTGACACATTTGACCTTAAAATTTGAAGCACTTAGAGATGAAATCTTTAAAGAAGTCACTAATCATAAAATGTAGTACTCAGAGTCTAGTTTCCAAATATGTAATTTATTTCAATACCCAAATTGTACAAATTGAGTTTCAATAGGCGCTTCTAAAAACCACTGTTTAAAAGTCACTTTTTTTTACCATACCATGCACGTGTACAACATCCATATTTTGACTTAAATTATTGTATTTTTATAAATCCTTTTTGGAAAATATTTGAGACTCACTAAAGCTTGTTCTTGATTTTTTTTGTAATTTTTATTGAATAATTTTTTTTTGTTAAATTTTTATTAGGCAGATTTGTCGCTTTGAAAAATCGTCATGTACAACATGCATAAGATGACCTAAAATTATCATTTTTTGATTTTGAAAAGAATTGTTCCTAATTTTGTTCCTGCAATCCGTTTGTCAAAATGTTATGTTGATCAAAAAGTTATTAAAATAGTAAAAACCCTGATATTTCAAGTTTATGGACCAGTTTCATCATAAATTAATTGAAAAATAGAAAAAATAATCCAATTGTAAAAAAAATTACATATTTAGAACCTACACTGTCTCATCTATGGGTTTTAATTACAAAAAATCTACAAAAAGTTGTCACCATATGTCCAAAGTCAAGATTTTTCTTGATACTGTTACATCTTCAACTTGCAGTGTCAAACTAGGTTGAAGGCCTAGGTTTGGATTTCCAATACTTTCCCAAACCAAAATCCTAGGAAAAAACCCAACCAAAAAGAAAATAAAAATAAAAATTTTAAAAAATGAGATCTCGTTTATTAATAAATGGGATCCCATTTCATAATCGGGATCCTGTTCCTTACTCTATAATATTCAGATCGTTGGCAGGGAAACAAGATCCCGTTTTATACACAAGATCTCGTTTCCCTCCCAACGGTCCCCACATTCAATGTCAGAGAACAAGATCCTAGTTTTTATAAATGGGATCCCGTTTCTTTTATTTAAATATACTGCAAAAAATAACTGTGAAGTCTACAACTTCACATGTACGGTCGAGAGCAGTAAAAGTAAACTATTTTTCATGAGCTATTGTATTTACAGGTGGTGAACTTGATTTTTAGTTGATTTTATGAAACGGGGCATCATCTACACCATTTTTGAAGTGTAATTGTGTTATTTTTGTGCTTGTTTGGAGGAACAAAAGGTCTTCAATTTGCAATATGGATTGAATTTTTCAAAGGAGGCATGAAGAAAGCAATTTTTAAAGTGGAATTGTGCTAGTTTTCTACTTGTTTTGAGGAACACAAGAGGAAGAATTTTTTCCTAATAGGTATTCAACTTCCAATTTGGATTGAATATTTTGAAGTATTTCACTATTAACATTCATTTGTGCTTGAGAATTTTATAATTATGGGAGATAAAGCTTGTAATAAGAGAAGGAAGACATTGACTCCTCAAGAAGTTGAAGCAAATAGAGAGGAGAGACAAAGACAAAGACAAAGAACAATGAGAATGAAATCAATGAATGATGGTGGAGCAACCAATTCCACAACTATTGAAGATGAAAACATTGAGGATACCATGGTTGTAGATGAAGCTAATTTGCAAGGAATCAATTTGGAGAAGAATATGATTATACAAACAAGTCCTACTATGTCTTTAAATCCCTCTTTGAATGCTATGGAGAATGTTTCAATATGCACAAATCCAAGTACATCTTCAAATCCACATGTTAGTGAAATGGTAAATTTGTATGTACAAGTTTTACAAGATGCCAGACTTAATGATGTTGACATTGACGATATTCGGAGAGATGAAACTTTTATAGAATTTTTTGAAAAAAAAAAAGAAAATATTTTGTTGCAAATGAAAATCAAAATGATCATTTTCTTGAAAATGAAAACAAAACCTATATTTTTGATGAAAATGAAAATGAAAATGAAAATTGTTTTGTTGATGAAAATGAAGATGAAAATGTAAATGAAAATGAAGATGAAGATGAAGATGAAGATGAAAATCTAGAATGTGATGTTGAATTTAATTAAAATACTTTTTTTTTAAAATTGGAAGTGGTGTTTTCAATAATCTTCCTGGTCAAATTTCTTGGAGGCAAATAAGAACACATGCAAATAGAATATACATCAAATTTCTTTTATCGTAAAAAATTGTTTTTCAATGTCAACTAATGATGCAACTGATAAGAATGCAAAAAATGAGGAAAGTAATGAAAAGGTTAGGCTTTTATGTTAAACCAAAAAGAAAAGATCAATCATTAAAACATGTTATGTCTACTGTTTCTAGTTCCATTCAATCTATTGGGAAAAATAGTCGATCTAAAGATAAAAACGCAGCAAGAAGAGCTATAACAACTTCTATAGTTAATAAAGAAACTTTGAATAAAATAATGGTAAGCAATATTAGTGAAGTTTTGAAAATACATCCTAAAACATTACTAAGAGTGGAAAAAATAAGAGAAATTATAGAAAATGATCCTATCAATGTTGGAGTTTCAGTGGACGACTACTGAGGTCTGATATAAAATTGAATGTTGAAATTAAATATTTGATCAAAAAATATTGGCATGATAATACTAGGGTTTCATCTAATGCTAGAGATGTTTTAAAATTAAGGGTGGGGTCCAAAGTTAGCGATCCTCACCCAAAACACCTATTAGATACAACACAAACTGAATTTTATAGAAAATTTTGTAGCGATTTAGTGTTACTTGGTAATATTAAAATAATTCAAAGGTATTTTGACGAAATGTAAACCCTAGTATGTAAAAATTAATAAGCAATGAATATCTTGTTGTTGTAAAATACATGTTCAATTTTGTTATTTTTATGATTTTTTTCGATATATACATTGTACCTTGCATACTAACATGATTATATAGGATTGTGGTATTGATATGCCACCTAAAGCAATAAGAGAGTTCATGTCAGGTTTTTTTTGTGAAAAATCTAATGATAAATTATTTTATTTAAGTTATTTTATTTTTGGGCAATGCATTAACTGTGGAAATCTTTCATTTTTAAGAATTTGTTTGCAATAAAGTGTTGATCATGATTTTGGAAAACAATTAGTAGATTTCAAAATATTTAGGAATGTTTACTATTCTTTAAAAGATGGAAAAATAGGAAAGCATTGTGATTTAGTTATAGAAAAAGTTAGTGTGTATGCATTTATGAGTGAATTTAAGAATAAAATTGTACCAAAATATGTCATGCACTCTGAACATGCTCAATGGATTGATGGCCAATTTCGCGCATGTAGAAACACATTTCCAATTGGTACTATACTTTTAGTGGTTGGTTTTGTGGAGAATTATACTCTCGTTCTGCAAGAGGAAATTCAATCTCAATATTATAATTCAGTGCAAGTAGCTATGTTTGTCCATATTGTTTATAGACATGCAGATGATAGCACTCAGGATGATTGAAATTTTTTGAGGGAGTATCATTTTTATTTGAGTGACAATAAATTACACTCATCAGAGTTTGTTCAATATTGTTTTAGTATATTTTATAGAAATTTAAGAGAAAGAGGAATCTAGATGAAAGAACACCTCATATGGTCAGATAATTGTACAGGGCAGTTCAAGAATGCTCGAATGTTCTATTGGTTAAGTAGGGTTCACAAGGAACTTAATGTCCAACATATATAGAGTTTTTTTAAAGCTAGGCATGGTAAAGGAGAACATGATGGAGCTGGTGTGTGTGTCAAGAATTCTTGCTAGAGAACAATTAAAATTTGAGGATTCAATAAAATTTAAAGATGCACGTGAGATTGTGGATTGGTGTAATAGAGTATTATCTGCACCTGGTTCGAGTGATTACTCTACAATTCATCAATTCTTTTGATTGGTGGAAGAAGAAAACGTTGTACCTAGAGTTGATTGTGAGACAATCAGTGGATCTACTAAATGTAATTCATTAAGGAGTGTGACAACAAGTACATGGACTATTTGGACAAGGGAGCTTGCATGTTTTTTCCAGTTTTGTATCTTAGGAGATTGGGAAGCATGTGAAAATATAGAATGGGTTGAACAGTGGGAGAAAATATTGTTGACACCTATAGAAGCACATAATCAATACGAAAGAACTATTGAAGAAAATGATCAACTGTTTGCATCTGAAGATTATGACTGTGTTTCAAACCTTGTACAAGAAGGTAATTTTAATTCAATTTATTTCATTTTATTTCTCTTTATTAAGTTATTTTGTAATACTAAATTATTTATATGGATATGCACAAGTTATTAAATCAAATTTTGTTGGCAAGACATGTGTATGATGTTATGGCACCTGAGGGGAATGAAGAGCAAACAGAATATTGGTTGGCTCGTTGTGTGGAAACTAAACATAAGTTAATAGCAACTCGAGAAGATGATGATGGTTGTCATTATCCAACAGGTATGGTGATCCCCTTAAGACACCCCCTTAAGCAAATTTTGATAACAAGTTTTAGATCCCCTTAAGCAATTTTTTAGAACAAGTCTTTGATCCTCTTAAGAAAATTTTGAGAACTTATTTGATGATGGATTTTAAACATGTTTTCCAATAGGATCGGTGGTGGTTGTTGGCACTTGGCTATGAAAATACTTGAGAAGAAAGAATGGTCTACCTGTATTCGAAGACTATGAAACACATAAAAAGATTATACATTATTCACATTTGGTGGTGGCAAAAAATATAAAACTAGAGTGGTATCATGGAAGACATTCAAGAAAAGTGCTATGGTCAATTTCTATAGAAGAGCATGAGGCAATCATAGATGCATTGCAAAAGAGAGAGGATGCAGATGGTACAATGGAATAAGTAAATACAGGTTAATATAGTTTTAGTTTTATTTTGTCCTTTTAAATACATTAAATACATGTTTCAACATTGGTCAAGTGTGTTATTAGTTGAAATTGATTTAAATTTTCCTTTTATACATCCTTAAGGCATAATCACAAAAAGGATCTAGTCCATGCAGATTCAACCTAGACAACATGGAATACTTGGTAAAATCGGGTAATTATTAGTTAAATTGTATTTAAATACATGTTTTGATTACATATTGATATTGCTTGTACATTAATAGTTAAAATTTATTTATTATCCTTTTTGTATCCTTAAGCTTACTACGGTGATTGATCTCATACTTTGAAACAAAAGGGAGAGGATGCCTGGATTCAACCTACAAACATGTGTGGAATACTTTTAAATGCAGGTACTTGAGTTCTATACATATAGATAGTTTTATATAAATTAAAATATGTATGTTTTGATGATTTCATTGATATTGCTTGTACCTTTTTGATATCAGGTGGTGTGAAGACCTACTACATTCTAGCCATGAGTTTGAGATGTTCTTGAGATGGCATATCCAAATTTTGTAAACATTGTTTTGAGATGACATATATGTACATACATACTTACAAAATTAAACATACTCTATGTAGTTCTATGTATCAAATCAATATTCTATATATATATATATATATATATATATTGTTAAATGTGCATGTTTTCCTACTTTGAAAATTTATGTCTA
>VDFB02047230.1:596775071-596889234 GCA_007258455.2 Sequoia sempervirens | reverse complement strand
CCCACAAGTATAGGAAGAGGGTCCAGTTGGAATATTTCTATTGGCCAGTAGTTCAGGCTGGAATAATGATGAAATTCAAATGTAATTAACTTAACCTAAGTCATTCAAGATGGCCATCTCAGCTGAGGATTGATGATACACATTCAAAACTATGAGTACACTCAGTGTAATTATTTTGCTTCACCTAACCGAGCAGTAGTGGTGAAGGTGACTCATAAATCTACTCAATTTCCCTCAAAATATGTGTATGGTTAGTTCTTGCATAATTGAGATTTGAAGATGTTCTTGGAGCAATACGAAAAGTTGAAAGAAGCGACTTGCAGAGTTCATCCTAACCAGCATTAGGGTTTATTGCAATTGAAAGTCAGTCCTATGAGACCATTTGGAATTAGAATTTTTATTGAGCCATAGATTTGAATCAAAAGGTTAGTAGTTAGAATTTTTCTTATTAAAACCCTAGTCTGCCTAAAATTCATGGCTCCCAAAGTACAAATTTCCACCCCTTCAGCTCAGTTTAGAGCACTCTCCCAGGATGTAGTTGACTTGTTACGGTCCTCTACAAATAAGAAACCCAAAGGAAAGGTCTTGTTCAATGGCCCTACTTTCAGAGAGGGAGTGATGGATAAATAGTGCTTCATTAAGGATGTGGGTGCAAGAAGTTGAGTCCACTTTTTGGCCAAAAAGTGGAAGTGTTCCTGATTTTCAGAATTTGACACATTTGACCTTAAAATTTGAAGCACTTAGAGATGAAATCTTTAAAGAAGTCACTAATCATAAAATGTAGTACTCAGAGTCTAGTTTCCAAATATGTAATTTATTTCAATACCCAAATTGTACAAATTGAGTTTCAATAGGCGCTTCTAAAAACCACTGTTTAAAAGTCACTTTTTTTTACCATACCATGCACGTGTACAACATCCATATTTTGACTTAAATTATTGTATTTTTATAAATCCTTTTTGGAAAATATTTGAGACTCACTAAAGCTTGTTCTTGATTTTTTTTGTAATTTTTATTGAATAATTTTTTTTTGTTAAATTTTTATTAGGCAGATTTGTCGCTTTGAAAAATCGTCATGTACAACATGCATAAGATGACCTAAAATTATCATTTTTTGATTTTTTTTTTAAATTGAAAAGAATTGTCTGAATTTTGTTCCCGTGCAATCCGTTTGTCAAAATGTTATGTTGATCAAAAGTTATTAAAATAGTAAAAAACCCTGATATTTAAAGTTTATGGACCAATTTTATTAGAAATTAATTGAAAAATAGAAAAAATAATCCAATTGCAAAAAAAATTACATATTTAGAATCTGCATTGTCTCATCTAAAATGGGTTTTAATTTCGTCAAAAAAATCTACAAAAAAAGTTGTCAGCCATATGTCCAAAGTCAGTATTTTTCTTTGACATTGTTAAGACCTTCAACTTGCAGGTCAAACTAGGTTGAAGGCCTAGGTTTGGATTTCCAATACTTTCCCAAACCAAAATCCTAGGAAAAAACCCAACCAAAAAGAAAATAAAAATAAAAATTTTAAAAAATGAGATCTCGTTTATTAATAAATGGGATCCCATTTCATAATCGGGATCCTGTTCCTTACTCTATAATATTCAGATCGTTGGCAGGGAAACAAGATCCCGTTTTATACACAAGATCTCGTTTCCCTCCCAACGGTCCCCACATTCAATGTCAGAGAACAAGATCCTAGTTTTTATAAATGGGATCCCGTTTCTTTTATTTAAATATACTGCAAAAAATAACTGTGAAGTCTACAACTTCACATGTACGGTCGAGAGCAGTAAAAGTAAACTATTTTTCATGAGCTATTGTATTTACAGGTGGTGAACTTGATTTTTAGTTGATTTTATGAAACGGGGCATCATCTACACCATTTTTGAAGTGTAATTGTGTTATTTTTGTGCTTGTTTGGAGGAACAAAAGGTCTTCAATTTGCAATATGGATTGAATTTTTCAAAGGAGGCATGAAGAAAGCAATTTTTAAAGTGGAATTGTGCTAGTTTTCTACTTGTTTTGAGGAACACAAGAGGAAGAATTTTTTCCTAATAGGTATTCAACTTCCAATTTGGATTGAATATTTTGAAGTATTTCACTATTAACATTCATTTGTGCTTGAGAATTTTATAATTATGGGAGATAAAGCTTGTAATAAGAGAAGGAAGACATTGACTCCTCAAGAAGTTGAAGCAAATAGAGAGGAGAGACAAAGACAAAGACAAAGAACAATGAGAATGAAATCAATGAATGATGGTGGAGCAACCAATTCCACAACTATTGAAGATGAAAACATTGAGGATACCATGGTTGTAGATGAAGCTAATTTGCAAGGAATCAATTTGGAGAAGAATATGATTATACAAACAAGTCCTACTATGTCTTTAAATCCCTCTTTGAATGCTATGGAGAATGTTTCAATATGCACAAATCCAAGTACATCTTCAAATCCACATGTTAGTGAAATGGTAAATTTGTATGTACAAGTTTTACAAGATGCCAGACTTAATGATGTTGACATTGACGATATTCGGAGAGATGAAACTTTTATAGAATTTTTTGAAAAAAAAAAATATTTTATTTGCAAATGAAAATCAAGAAATGATCATTTTCTTAGAAAATGGCTCAAAACCTATATTTTTGATGAAAATGAAAATAAAAGTAATTGTTTGTTGATGAAAATGAAGATAAATGTAAATGAAAATGAAGGAGTAGAGATGAAGATGAAGATGAAAATCTAGAATGTGATGTTGAATTTAATTAAAATACTTTTAAATTGGAAGTGGTGTTTTCAATAATCTTCTAGTCAAATTTCTTGGAAGGCAAATAAGAACACATGCAAATAGAATAATATACATCAAATTTCTTTTATAAGTAAAATTGTTTTCAATGTCAACTAATGATGCAACTGATAAGAATGCAAAAAATGAGGAAAGTAATGAAAAGGTTAGGCTTTTATGATAAACCAAAAAGAAAAGATCAATCATTAAAACATGTTATGTCTACTGTTTCTAGTTCCATTCAATCTATTGGGAAAAATAGTCGATCTAAAGATAAAAACGCAGCAAGAAGAGCTATAACAACTTCTATAGTTAATAAAGAAACTTTGAATAAAATAATGGTAAGCAATATTAGTGAAGTTTTGAAAATACATCCTAAAACATTACTAAGAGTGGAAAAAATAAGAGAAATTATAGAAAATGATCCTATCAATGTTGGAGTTTCAGTGGACGACTA
Organism: Sequoia sempervirens; assembly: GCA_007258455.2. Classification (NCBI taxonomy): domain Eukaryota; kingdom Viridiplantae; phylum Streptophyta; class Pinopsida; order Cupressales; family Cupressaceae; genus Sequoia; species Sequoia sempervirens. Next base: position 596,885,987 of record VDFB02047230.1, on the reverse strand, counting down.
CTGAGGTCTGATATAAAATTGAATGTTGAAATTAAATATTTGATCAAAAAATATTGGCATGATAATACTAGGGTTTCATCTAATGCTAGAGATGTTTTAAAATTAAGGGTGGGGTCCAAAGTTAGCGATCCTCACCCAAAACACCTATTAGATACAACACAAACTGAATTTTATAGAAAATTTTGTAGCGATTTAGTGTTACTTGGTAATATTAAAATAATTCAAAGGTATTTTGACGAAATGTAAACCCTAGTATGTAAAAATTAATAAGCAATGAATATCTTGTTGTTGTAAAATACATGTTCAATTTTGTTATTTTTATGATTTTTTTCGATATATACATTGTACCTTGCATACTAACATGATTATATAGGATTGTGGTATTGATATGCCACCTAAAGCAATAAGAGAGTTCATGTCAGGTTTTTTTTGTGAAAAATCTAATGATAAATTATTTTATTTAAGTTATTTTATTTTTGGGCAATGCATTAACTGTGGAAATCTTTCATTTTTAAGAATTTGTTTGCAATAAAGTGTTGATCATGATTTTGGAAAACAATTAGTAGATTTCAAAATATTTAGGAATGTTTACTATTCTTTAAAAGATGGAAAAATAGGAAAGCATTGTGATTTAGTTATAGAAAAAGTTAGTGTGTATGCATTTATGAGTGAATTTAAGAATAAAATTGTACCAAAATATGTCATGCACTCTGAACATGCTCAATGGATTGATGGCCAATTTCGCGCATGTAGAAACACATTTCCAATTGGTACTATACTTTTAGTGGTTGGTTTTGTGGAGAATTATACTCTCGTTCTGCAAGAGGAAATTCAATCTCAATATTATAATTCAGTGCAAGTAGCTATGTTTGTCCATATTGTTTATAGACATGCAGATGATAGCACTCAGGATGATTGAAATTTTTTGAGGGAGTATCATTTTTATTTGAGTGACAATAAATTACACTCATCAGAGTTTGTTCAATATTGTTTTAGTATATTTTATAGAAATTTAAGAGAAAGAGGAATCTAGATGAAAGAACACCTCATATGGTCAGATAATTGTACAGGGCAGTTCAAGAATGCTCGAATGTTCTATTGGTTAAGTAGGGTTCACAAGGAACTTAATGTCCAACATATATAGAGTTTTTTTAAAGCTAGGCATGGTAAAGGAGAACATGATGGAGCTGGTGTGTGTGTCAAGAATTCTTGCTAGAGAACAATTAAAATTTGAGGATTCAATAAAATTTAAAGATGCACGTGAGATTGTGGATTGGTGTAATAGAGTATTATCTGCACCTGGTTCGAGTGATTACTCTACAATTCATCAATTCTTTTGATTGGTGGAAGAAGAAAACGTTGTACCTAGAGTTGATTGTGAGACAATCAGTGGATCTACTAAATGTAATTCATTAAGGAGTGTGACAACAAGTACATGGACTATTTGGACAAGGGAGCTTGCATGTTTTTTCCAGTTTTGTATCTTAGGAGATTGGGAAGCATGTGAAAATATAGAATGGGTTGAACAGTGGGAGAAAATATTGTTGACACCTATAGAAGCACATAATCAATACGAAAGAACTATTGAAGAAAATGATCAACTGTTTGCATCTGAAGATTATGACTGTGTTTCAAACCTTGTACAAGAAGGTAATTTTAATTCAATTTATTTCATTTTATTTCTCTTTATTAAGTTATTTTGTAATACTAAATTATTTATATGGATATGCACAAGTTATTAAATCAAATTTTGTTGGCAAGACATGTGTATGATGTTATGGCACCTGAGGGGAATGAAGAGCAAACAGAATATTGGTTGGCTCGTTGTGTGGAAACTAAACATAAGTTAATAGCAACTCGAGAAGATGATGATGGTTGTCATTATCCAACAGGTATGGTGATCCCCTTAAGACACCCCCTTAAGCAAATTTTGATAACAAGTTTTAGATCCCCTTAAGCAATTTTTTAGAACAAGTCTTTGATCCTCTTAAGAAAATTTTGAGAACTTATTTGATGATGGATTTTAAACATGTTTTCCAATAGGATCGGTGGTGGTTGTTGGCACTTGGCTATGAAAATACTTGAGAAGAAAGAATGGTCTACCTGTATTCGAAGACTATGAAACACATAAAAAGATTATACATTATTCACATTTGGTGGTGGCAAAAAATATAAAACTAGAGTGGTATCATGGAAGACATTCAAGAAAAGTGCTATGGTCAATTTCTATAGAAGAGCATGAGGCAATCATAGATGCATTGCAAAAGAGAGAGGATGCAGATGGTACAATGGAATAAGTAAATACAGGTTAATATAGTTTTAGTTTTATTTTGTCCTTTTAAATACATTAAATACATGTTTCAACATTGGTCAAGTGTGTTATTAGTTGAAATTGATTTAAATTTTCCTTTTATACATCCTTAAGGCATAATCACAAAAAGGATCTAGTCCATGCAGATTCAACCTAGACAACATGGAATACTTGGTAAAAATAGGTAATTATTAGTTAAATTGTATTTAAATACATGTTTTGATTACATATTGATATTGCTTGTACATTAATAGTTAAAATTGATTTATTATCATTTTTTGTATCCTTAAGCCATCATTGCATTGATCGCATACTTTGAAACAAAAAGGAGAGGATGTCTGGATTCAACCTACAAACATGTGTGGAATACTTTTAAATGCAGGTACTTGTGTTCTATACATATAGATAGTTTTATATAAATTAAAATATGTATGTTTTGATGATTTCATTGATATTGCTTGTACCTTTTTGATATCAGGTGGTGTGAAGACCTACTACATTCTAGCCATGAGTTTGAGATGTTCTTGAGATGGCATATCCAAATTTTGTAAACATTGTTTTGAGATGACATATATGTACATACATACTTACAAAATTAAACATACTCTATGTAGTTCTATGTATCAAATCAATATTCTATATATATATATATATATATATATATATTGTTAAATGTGCATGTTTTCCTACTTTGAAAATTTATGTCTAATTGTATAATCACTAAATATCATGCATACATTATTGTTAAATCAATTATATGCTTAAGACGTTGTATTATGACCCCTTAATACATCCCCTTAATAAATTCTATTATGACCCCTTAAGATATCCCCTTAAGACATTCTATTATGACCCTTTTAGACATACCCTTAAGACCCCTTAAGACGTTCTATTATGACCCCTTTAGACATCCCCTTATGACCCCTTAAAACATCCCCTTAAGACATTCTATTATGACCCCTTTAGACATCCCCTTAAGACCCCTTAAGACATCCCCTTAATTAAGACGTTCTATTATGAGCCCTTTAGACATCCCCTTTAGACATCCCCTCAAGACCCCTTAAAACATCCCCTTAAGACATTCTACTATGACCCCTTTAGACATCCCCTTAAGACCCCTTAAGTCATCCCCTTAAGACGTATTATAACCCCTTAAGACATCCCCTTAAGACATTCTATTATGACCCCTTTAGACATCCCCTTAAGACGTCATTATTTGTTTTGACAACTTATAAATTAGTGTTAGATATTATTTATAGAATTTATTAATGCTTTTATTCTCTAATCTTCTATGGTATTGTTTATTTCTTAAAATTTTATCTTTTTTGGTATATAAATAGATTGCTTTTGTTTGTAAATTATGATTTATTGACTAATTATTGATTAATGTGAATTGAATAAGTTCATTGAGTAATTATCGCTATTTATTGAATGTACATATCATGTATATCATGTATGAAATCACTAAATTTGCAAAGTATAAATATTAAAATGTCATATATTAATATCATGTATGAGATCACTAAATTTCACATTAATGTCCTATATTAATGTCTTGACTATGAACATAAAATGCATAAATGTACATGTGTAAATTAAAATTTCAAACAATAATAAAGTCCATAATTTATGTAACATATTAAGTGCATGAAACTAATATATTAAGCGCATGAATTAAAGTCCAACAGAGTACATGAGAAACAAGAAATATAGTCCATGAAATAAACAAATATAACACATAAAATCACATGTTTATAGGTCATGTACTGTCTCTATAATCAAGAGACCTCTTCACACCATGCGGACTATGTGGATGACCTAAAACACTCTGTACAAGAGAAAGATGAAATCAGATGTAAGACAATGAAAAATGTTTTAATGACAATTTAATTTATAATCCATCATAAAATTAAATTATCGTCATATCTGCGTTTGGATGCTCTGGTGCACCCGAAGCAACCTCTAATTTCTCTAAAACAATCTACATAAACAAGACAAAGAAATTCGAAATTAGATGTACAACTCTACAATTCAATTTTTTTTAATTCAATTTAATTTATAATTTATCATATTTTAATTGTACCATATTCTGAGGTTGTGCACTAGGCTCTTCTCCAGGACCTGTTTGTACATGCTCAAGTACAAGATGTGTCTCATGCTATAAAAGAAAAATAATATGTAAAAATCTCATATTATGTATATATTCAATTTAAAATTTATAATTGACTTTAAATATAATAAACAAATTAAATTACCATTTGATTTGGAGCCTGCTCTACATGTCCTCCTGGTGGTGTAACTATGTCTAGGTTAGGGTTGAAAGTTGCACTAACAAATCAAAATTAAAGCATGTACAATTGAATTAGGTTAATATATATATATATATATATATATATATATATATATATATATATATATATATATATATATATATATATATATATATATATATATATATATATATTCAAGTTTGCACATTTTGTGTAGAAATTTTGTAAACAACCTGGAAATCAGTTGCCTCACGAGTAGTTGCAACATCAAATGTTTGCCCGATGCCCATTCTTATTGTGGTATCAACCTAGACATACATGTACATAGACATTTAACACTTATAATATTTACAAGTGTACATGCATGTGTTTCATATATCTAGTGAATTCAAAACTCATAAAATTGTAACTATACTAATGTAAACTTTAAACAAATTTACAATATGAATGTACATGCCCCTGATCTATGATGCCCGATAGTGGAGGAGTGCTTGACAATCCCTCAGGAGGAATCGACGTGGATGCCGATTGGCTCACCTAAACCAACATAAATATTTCAAACATATATGTGATTCAATTATAAATTTAAAACTCAAGTTAAATAATTTATGATTTCATATATAATTTTAAAAATTGAAATCAAAATACCCCATAAGGGTTGTCGAGTACGATCGGTGTCGATGTATGTACTCATGGAATAGATGATTGCCCCATCGTTAGTGTCATTTGTACACCAAAAAATTTCATTGTTAAAATGTATTGCAAAATTTTCTTTGATATATACAACCATAAAAATTCTTATAAAATGAACGTACATCTAGATGCATATTTATACCTGTGTCGTAGTGTCCTTAGAGTGATGGTTTGTTGTGAGAAAATCTACAAATGAACTGATGCGACCAGATGAACCACCAGAATCTCCCCATCCACCTGAACTAGGTGTGACCTGATCAGGTCCATAGCATACTTGATGAAAAATAGTACATATATGGGGGATGGGCCTTGACACTCCTAGAGTGGTACTCAGACCAGCTCCATAAAAAAATCCTCCATCATCATCATCATCTCTATGCTCCCCACCCGCTATCGGAGAAGCATGATGATCAAGGTCTCTTGCGAGTGTACTAAGGGAACCTAATGTTGAGACCAGAGCTCGATGATGTATAGGTGCAAGAATGGGAGGACTAGGAGCAATAACAAGGGGTTGCACATGCACAGGGCATCGGGGATCAACCCTTTCCCCTAATCTCTATTGTGGCATGCCTCCACCAACACCCTGAAATGATCTAAAATCAAAATAATTGGGCTTTTGCCCCAAAAGAAACTCTACATACAGTTTTCTCAAAAAATACAATGGGTACTCCCAATTAGCATGTGGGGGACTATCAAAAACCATATGCCATTGATCCCAAAAATGTGCACTCATCTGCAGATGTATGCACCTCATGGATATTCTAGATTTTTTGGGTGGAATGGGTTGTCGAGTAATGGGGTCAAAAAAGTAGGGGACTAGATGGGCTTTCATTATTTTAAGGTCTAATATTTGTTTGTAAGAGAAACCATCAGAATAAAATTGTCTCATTTGGTCTCTCTCTTGCCAATGCCTACCAAGATTAGAATCGATCATCCTGATGGCATCAACAAGGTTTTGCATCGTAGATGCAAAACATCTCACATGTGGAGGAATCAATGCTTGACTCTGCATAGCATTGATTTGATTTTGTAAGGATGGAACTTGATCATTTATATGTGCTCTCAAGCGAGCCTCGCCAGATGTGATAGGTGTTAGATGTGGCATATTAGGTGGAGGGGGAGGGGGATGGGGGGTGGATGTGGCTATGGCTAAGGTGGTGGATTGATGATATCATCAATGTTAAAATCATCCATGATATGCTCGATATAAATGTGCACCTGCATTAAATCATACAAAATAGGATGTGCATACATATATTAAGATCATATATTTAATTGAAATGCAATATATATACATTGATTGTTCAACTCAAGAGCATGACCATACAAAATTCTAGATTTAACATGTACATGTACATTTAAAATAAAAAAATATGATGCATAATTTGCATGCGTACAGATCATTAAACTAAACTATGTACATACATACAAATTTCAAAATTTAAGAATTATTTATGCAAATTTTTAATGCATGCACATACATACTAAACAATAAACTTGAAACATTCACAAAAGCTCATTTTATGTCTAACACACACACACATATATATTACAATTTTTCAGCAAGAGAAATCATGATCTAGTAGATAGTCATAAAATATATACTATTATATATTATTCATTATAAGTTCATAAATTCCACCAAATTCATAAATCCATGTCACTAAAAATATCCATCTAGAACCAAAATAATAAATTCATGTCACTAAAAATATCCATCTGGAACCAAATTTATAAATTCATCACACAAAATATCCATTGTTCACCAAATTTATAAATTCATAACTATTTAAGATCATTGTCTTAATTTAGAAACTATTGTGGCTCTCTACTGCATCTCTTCATTTCTTTGTGTTTTCCTTTTTAGAATTGGAAGTTCTCCTCTCCTCTAGCCATTGTCGATGCTCATCTAAGATCCCATCCATAGCCCTGACAACATCAACAAGGGTTTGCATCCCAGATGCAAACATCCTTACAGGAGGTACAACACATTCTTCATTTTGAATAATGTTGATTTGATCTTGGATGGTTCCAACATTGGCATTGATTTTTCCTTGCAAATGAGCATGTTCATTGATTTTAGGTGGTGGAGGTGGGGGGTTACGAGGTCGAGTGGGTGGAGGTGGAGGTGAAGGTGGTGGAGATGGATGGCATGGAGGTGGATTGTGAATATTATTGAATGGATCCATGTGATATTTAAGATATGAGTGAACCTGCATTAGATTTGTAATTTCAAGATGTAAGATACATGTTTAGGAAATACCTTTAAACCATTCAATATAAATGTCCTTAAATAATTGAATACAAATGATAAAATATGTAAGCCTCATTTATGTCTAAGGCACATGTTACTTGAATGAAAATACAATTAACTATTAATATTATATAATCTTGCAAGATTTTATTATTGTTAAATTTGGTTGCCTTGGGAAACTTTGATCACCAAATTTTAAGAACTTCTTTGATCCCTTTAAGAAATTTCATATTGGGACCTCTTAAGAAATTGAATTACGATTTAGGGTGACAGGATGGCTTAAGGGGATCTATGTCTAGTGAGGTCCTAGGAGAAAATGACATGGCTCAAGTGAATAAAATTTGGTGAAGTTTCCCAAGGCAACCAAATTTCATTAAGAGCCTTTAAAGAAAAAATGATGGCTTTAGGGTTAAATAGGGTTTAGACTTTAGAGTTTAGGGTTTAGGGTAGTAGGATAGCTTAAGGGGATCTACATATAGTAAGATCCTAGGAAAAAATTACATGGCATAAGGGAATGAAATCTGGTGGAGTTGCCTAAGGCAACCAAATTTCATTAAGAGCCTAAGAAAAAATGATGGCTTTAGGGTTTAGAATTTAGAGTTTAGAGTTTAGAGTTTAGGGTTTAGTGTAATAGGATAACTTAAGGGGATATATGTAGTAAGATCCTATGAAAAAATTACATGGCATAAGGGAATGAAATTTGGTGGATTTTCCTAAGACAACCAAATTTCACTTTAAGGTCAGGTAGGACAAAATGAATGGTTTAGTGTTTAGGGTTTAGATTTTAGAGTTCAGGGTTTACAGAACTTAGGGTGAATTTTTGGTGCCCCTTGGAATATAATGAACTTGCAAGTTAGTGAAGAACATTTTCTTGTGGAATAGTTGATTGAGATCTACTCTTGTTTCAACTAACCAACCTAGATCATGAAATCTCATTCATATTATAAACTTGCAAGATCTTATTATTGTTAAATTTGGTTGCGTTGGGAAAATTTGATCACTAAATTTTAAGAAATTATTTGATCCCCTTAAGAAATGTCATATTGGGATCCCTTAAGAAATTGAATTATGATTTAGGGTGACAGAATGGCTTAAGGGGATCTACGTCTAGTGAGGTCCTAGGAGAAAATGACATGGATCAAGTGAATAAAATTTGGTGAAGTTGCCCAAGGCAACCAAATTTCATTAAGATCCTTTAAAAAAAAAAATTATGGCTTTAGGTTTAAATAGGGTTTAGACTTTAGAGTTTAGGGTTTAGGGTAATAGGATAGCTTAAGGGGATCTACATGTAGTAAGATCCTAGGAAAAAATTACATGGCATAAGGGAATGGAATTTGGTGGAGTTACCTAAGGCAACCAAATTTCATTAAGAGCCTAAGAAAAAATGATGGCTTTAGGGTTTAGGGTAATAGGATAACTTAAGGGGATATATGTAGTAAGATCCTTTGACAAAATTACATGGCATAAGGGAATGAAATTTGGTGGATTTTCCTAAGACAACCAAATTTCACTTTAAGGTCAGGTAGGACAAAATGAATGGTTTAGTTTTTAGGGTTTAGATTTTAGAGTTCAAGGTTTAGGGTTTATAGAACTTAGGGTGAAGTTTTGGTTCCACTTGGAATATAATGAACTTGCAAGTTAGTGAAGAACATTTTCTTGTGGAATAGTTTATTGAGATCTAGTCTTGTTTCAACTGACCAACCTAGATCATGAAATCTCATTCATATTATAATCTTACACGATCTTATTATTGTTAAATTTGGTTTCCTTGGGCAACTTCACCAAATTTTAAGTTCTTTGATCCCCCTAAGAAATGTCATATTGGGACCCCTTAAGAAATCAAATTATGATTTAGGGTGACAAGATGGATTAAGGGGATCTAGATGTCTAGTGAGGTCCAAATTTAGTCATACTATGGCCTCATTGGTTCCATCTAGCTCTAGGTCAAAAGTGTTTACCCCTCTAATAAAAAAAAGTATCATCTTAAAAATGAATCAATCTATACATATCACAAAAATAACATACATCTATCAAAACAAGTAAAAATTTACTCCTACATTAGAGGATATCAAAATAAATATGAAATATTTTAATAATTAGACTTGTAATCACTTATTAATAAGTTATATCATACATAATTTTAATCACATAATAAAGGAATAAATATACATATGTAGAAGATACAAAAATAAAAAGAGGCTACTCACATGGATCTTGATCCTTCTAGGAAGTACCTAGATTGGTGTATTTCATGTAGGACTCTATGTAGATGTTGGGACCTTCACCTCTCTCCTTGTATATTTCCAAAAATCCACCTCACTCCCTCTGTAGAATTATTTCCTTTGCTATTATCTAGCTCTTTTAATCTTCTAAATTAACCTCTTATTTATAGGAGCATAATATAAATCCTCCTCCTATTTCTATTGTAATAATAGCATAGTTCCTCCAACCTATCATCATGTACCTCCTCCATTAACCATGTAATAGGTGTACCTTAGGTGTTAAATGGTTCCATCTTGGTCTCCTTATTGATGCATTTCTATCCTTCCACATAAATCTATATAGTATCAAAATATAGGTAATTTTATGGTTATTGAATCTCTCTTAATTGCTAAAGAATCCATTATGATTGAGGATGGGTGGATTATTATCTAGGATCACATCTTAAAAATACTATAGAGGTCATTGGTATGTGTTTCTTAATACATATATTCCCATACAAACCTCTTTCCATGTATTATCAACTCTCCTATATAATAGACACCTTACTAGATTTAAATTTCATATGATATATACCCAAGTGTTTCCAATTGGAATTGCTATAATTATACTTTTATGGTATTCTAGATATTCATAATAGTTTTCATAAATCTACCAAATAGACCCATTCTTGACATTGAACCTACATAATTTTAGGTATGTCCAATGAAAGAAACTTTACCCATAGCACTCTCACTCACGCTCTCCTATCTTGTGGATATAATAGAATAAAGTTTTATTCCAATCATTTAGATCCCTAACGATCATGTCTAAGTGTCATAGAGAGTGATCATCCACTCTTCATAAAATTGTAGAAACCAAAAGGTTTTATATTATGTGTTCAAATAAGTGAAAACATTACAAAAAGCTCTACTGAATGGTGACAATAGAGGGTTTTTTAAGGCAACCAAATTTTATTTTAAGGTCCTAAGACAAAATTCAAATGCTTTAGTACTGAGGGTTTAGATTTTACAGTTCAGCGTCTAGGGTTTAGCAAACTTAGGGTGAAGTTTAGGTGGCCCTTGGAATAATTTAGACTTGCAAGTTAGTGCCTATTGGAATCGATTGTACGTGCTTAGATTTATGAATTTGCTAACTAAATTTGCAAACAAACAGCAAGATAAACTTTATGAATTTTAACTATTCTTTAAAATATTGTTTTCTAATCTAATTATAATTTAACATTGAAAATAAAGTTTAACATATCATTTTTTCCATATAGTGCAAATAAAATTTAAAACATTTAAGTAATGCAAATGAATTTTTTTGAGCTCGAAATTACCTAGTTTTCAAAATCAAAATGATTTGTTTGATTTCAATTTAGGGTTTTAACAAAAAAAATTGTTCCAATTCAATTTAGGGTTTCAATTTCTAAGCAATTAGGGTTTTTAATGTAGTTTTTTTTGTTTCAGTTCAAACTAGGGTTTTCAAATTCAATTTTTTTCATTTAAGTCCAAACTAGGGTTTTCAAATTCATTGTTTTTCATTTGATTTGAATTCAGGGTTTCAAAAAGCTTGATTAGGGTTTCTAAATGCAATTTTTTTTATTTCATTTCAATTTCTAGGGTTTTGAAATGCAATTTTTTTTATTTCAATTAGGGTTTTCAAATTCAATTTTTTTTGGTTTAATCAAACAATTTAGGTTTCAAAAGTTTTTTTTTTTGTAAAACACAATTCAAGGTTCATTTTTTCATTTCTATTAAAAAATCTTCAGGTTTCATTGCATTTTTTTCTATTTTTACAATTACTCATTTCTACTATAACAGGAAAAAAATTCTCAAAATGAGAAATAAATTAAAAAAGAACATGCCAAATTCACTTATTTTCTTCACAATTTCAATAAAAAATAAAAAAATGCAAAAAAAGGGGGCATGGGTGGGTATCTATAGCTGTTTGTGGGGGTCGTCTCCTGTACTCAGGATCTCGTCTGCTGTGAAATGAACTCTGTTTGTTTTTTAAAACTTAAATAACAATACAAAATGAGATCCCGATTTCTACAAAACGGGATCCCAACTTCTACAAATCAGGATCCCGAATTCTACAAATTAGGATCTCATTTCATAGTAATCAGGATCCTATTTCATAGTAATCAAGATCCTGTTCCTTTTCCATCAGTTTGGGATCCTATGGGAAACAGGATCCCAATTTTCAAAAAGCGGGAGCCCGTTTCGTGTTCAGGCTCAGGATCCCATTTATTAAAATCAAGATCCCGTTTTATCAAAGCCAATTTCAATTTTTTGGCTAAGAAAAAACTTCCACGTTTCATGGACTCAACTTTGTGCACTTACCCATGTCAAGTTGCCTTATACTAGATGGCAACTTTTTCAGCATTGGTTCATAAACAAGAACCTTGGAGTTCCTCTATAATCCTTGGAGGGTAGATATGGGAAAATTATTTGTTCCCAATGTGTATATGGATGTTGATCTTCTAAAGGATATCACCTTAAGGTATGATCCAGTCTCTAGGGTTGTTAGGAAATTTGACAAGAAAGATATGGTAAAGATAACCAAGCAAGAGATTGAAGATGTTTTTGATTTGCATGAGTGGAGTGAGGATTTGGTTCCTCTTGATATGGATAATATTAGGAAGGAACACAAGAAAACCAAGGTATTCATTAGGAAAAAATTGTTTCCCTTGCATATTGCTACTATTGGTACTGGGAAGCATAGAAAAAAAATTAAAATTTGTGAAAAGGAGTTTCAACCCTTCCCAATGAATTATTTCACTAGCTACTTCAGGAAGACTATATATTCTTTGTTCCAAATCAATGGTTTTTCTCCACCCGACACATTGCAAAGAGAATACAACTATCATGCAACATATCTACAACACCCAACTTACAACATAGTATATGATTATGCCACATATTTGGTAGAACATATCCATAAGGGTTTGGTTGAGCTGAAGGAAGGGAAATAGTGGGTGAAATTATGGTGGTATTCAATACTCATGCATATGTTATTGCATAAAGGGCAAAAGGTTTTTGAGAAAGACATATCTTTGAGAAGGAAAGTAGAAGGTGTTGATTTGTTTGTTCAATGTTGGACCCAGATTCTGGATAAAGATGACCAAAAATATAACTATGTGATGTTTCAAAATGCTTTTACATAAAAAATAAAGAGGTCCTTGATATATGAACCACCAAGAATTCCCACAAAAATTCATGAATTCTTGAGACCTATGGAGATGAGTCTAGACTTGAATTTGAGTCACAATTGGGGAGACTTGATTTTATACCCTGATAAAACAATCTTTAGACTATACGTCAATAGTCTAGATCCATATGTTTTTCCAAGAGATGTGCCATTAAGGATAGGGTTTCTTGAAATAATGAGGTATTAGGAGCTTCCCAGGCAACACATCTACATGATATATCAAAGAAAGGCTCATTCTTTCCAAAATGAACAACATTTTTTTATTATGTTCTGGTGAAAGGGGCATGGAGGGAATTAGTGCATCTATTGGCACCTTAAAATTTGGAGACTATGCGCCCAAGAAATCATGATCCTAAGGGTTTTATCACTAAATTAAAAGCAGATATAAGGCTTGGTACTTTTGTGCACAATTTCCATTATCCTAAAGATATAATCAAGAACATTTTTAGCTTTCTAGAATAGGATGAAAGGAAACCTAAATATCTTTCTTACAGGAAGATGGTAGAGGAAAAATGGAAGAAGGATCCCAATTATGATCCTCTACAAAATATACCTGATGAATTCAGCCAGGTCATGTGTATGTTATGGATAATTTTGAAAATGTAGTTTGTATGTTTAGGGAGCAACAGGAGGTGAAAAATAAAGGAAAAGAAAGAGTGGTTGAAGAAGATACTACTATGACATTGGAAGAAAGGTCCACTTACCAACCACCCAAACAAACAAGAATCTTCTCTAGGATGAAGAAGGAAGTAGATGAAGAAAAATCTTTGCTAACCCCTATCACTTCTGAGGGATCAAAGGTAGCTTCTCCTAAGAGTGTAATGCAATCACCCCCAAGGTAGGTTCCCCTACCTGTAATTGATCTTGATTCACCTCTAAGAGGTCCTAATCCACCAGAGCAACCACCCATTAAGAAACAAAGGACTGAGGCAAGAGGAGTGGTTGAATATTCTGATATAGATGAAGATGATATCTTTATCACTTTTGAGGATATGCAACAAGGAATGCCTCCCCATGTAGAGGCAGTTGCCTCAAGTTCAGGAGAAAGTAGTCTCAAGCTGAGAAAAATGGATATCAATGGTTTAAACAGTGTAGATGACCTGATGATAGAGTCTTGTAAGGATTTTATGAAAGATGACTCCTTTATTGAAACACCTACATTTAGAGACTTCCTATGGAGAGCCAAAGTTGCAGAGTATGTAGAGAAGGTAGCTAGTGAAAGCAGTTTACATCCAAAGCTTCTTGAAAGTGTCATTCAAGCGAATGTGAGGAGTGTTATGAAAAATGAATTTCAAAATATTACTACCCAAGATGGCAGAGAGCTTGTGAAGAAATGTGGTGTGTTGTTGTTAGAGTTGGATATTGTTGATGCTATAGTCCTAGACACTATAAGAAGAGTTGAAAGGCCTATAGTGAAAACAAAAGAGGAATTGGATATGGAACTTTGGGGGTCTGCATTTAGAAAAGATTGGGATGCACTAGCAATCTAGTCATTATCCATGGGATCTAGGAGACCAATACTTGTTGAGCCATCAAATTTCAATGGGCACTTGCTTGTGAAGAGAGTTATTAATACCCTAGCCTTGGAGGCAACTAACGTGGTTGTTAATGTTGCTAGATTTACTAAAATGACTATATAAAACCTCACCCTTGAAAGGGATTATTTCAAGAGTAAGTACCATGAGATCCTCAATGAATATGATAATAGTCAGTAGAAGGTAGTTGTACTAGAGACTGAGTTGGCATTTTATAAGAAGAGGGAAGAAATGTAGAGAGATCAAGGCCATGCCAACTCAAGTCGCCCACCTCCATCTTCTCCAATTGCACCTTCACAACCTTCCCCTCAAGATCAAGCCTTGGAAATGGTACCATATAATTTGGGACAAGAGCCACTCTCAGTAGAGGAACCAAGCAAATAAAGGTCCCAATTCATCTGATGAACCTACGAGAGAGTAACTCCTTTCGCAAGTTGAAAAATATAAGAAGTTGTTGGAACAAGCACAAGACACAATGTTTGAAAACATCTCAAAAATTGTTCATGCTATCTTGAAACATTTAAATCAGAAGATTTAGGGCAAACTGAATAGTGTTCATGACAGTTACCTCTTGAATTTGCGAGCAATAGGGTTGTCTCAAAGAGATAAGGAGTTGGCTATGCCAATCTTGAACAAGTGGATCCCAAGGGCTGAGAGATTGAAGTTTATAGCACTTGGAGCCATCCAACATGAGGATAAATACCCTAAGGTGCTTCATACATATACATTTGTCTGTGAACTCGGTAAGAAAATTTTTCAAGGCTATATCACCCCACTGGAGTAGAAAATAAGACAACTGAAGGCTCATTATGATCTAGTAGATTTGTCACCACTGCCAAATATTCAACTCATTAATAGTGAAGTGAAGCCATTACAAATGTGGAAAATGGAGATGGATGACATTATTGTTTCCCAATTGAATCAAATTTGTAAAGAAGTTAACATTAATACCTTGAATGACACTTTGGAAAAGTTGACATTCATTATCAACTTTCTAGAAGATTTTTACAAAGAATCCAATTCCATGATGACAAATTATTCTCCATACAAGAAGTTAGACGAACTCATCAATTTCAATTGGCCATCTGATGATGAATATAAAGAATGGGGAAGGGTATTGTTTGGTAAACTAGGTCTGTAAGTATGGATGTGAAACATATATAATTGGTCAAGTACTGTATAGGTCTAGCCTCAGAAATTGCAATGTATAAAATGTATGTTTGACAAGTAAATGTTAGTTGCTGATGATGTGGAATGTTGAATGAGATGCTAATTCACTTTTGGTTTTGCATCATATTGTCATCTTTCTCGATGGAATGGACATGCTACAACATAGAATATTACTTCTTTTTGACATGTTCTTTCTGGAAAGCGAAGTTACTTCTTACATCAAATGTAAATAATTTGTCTCATGTGTATTCCCTCCAATTTGAAGAATGCAAATATAATTGAATTAGGGAATATGTCTTGTAGTGGTCCAATTAGAATGTGACATGTTTACATTTGGCCTGAAGCTTGTTTTTGCTCCCTTATTCTATAAAAGGGAATTCAGGGCCATTTGTGTGGGTCTTTTGTTGAATTTTGGAGTCAAATTGTGAAGATTGAGAACACAAAGTGAATATGTTAAGTCTTTGTATAATTCTTTGAGTCTAGATAGTAAATTTTGTCAAATGTATGGTTCCTGAGCATATCTAAATGATAATGAAAGTTTTTCAAGGCTATAGTCTCTCCACTTATATTTGTACTTGAATTATTAATCAAAATTTTGATCAAAGATCATTTCATTAATTGTCATCGTTTTCATACTTTGATATATGTTTTGATTTTAGCTCGGGTTCAAATAATTGGTCAAAATGCCTAAATCAAATCATGAATTCATGTGCAAGGTGATTGGATTTGATAAGTAGTCTCTATAATTTGGTTACAGATTTGTGAATTACAAAGTAATATCGCATAAATCATGGGTGTTCAACATTAAATATGCCTTATGTTTCCATTTTCTTAGACTCCTAGCCTGTAGATAATGACACTGATCCTAACCCTGTAAGTCTTTCTCATGGTTTTGGTTATTCGACTTAAGAACATCATTTTAAATAATCTTTGAGATCATATTTACTTTTTTTTGGTTGGTTTTGTATTGTATTCTCAACTTAAGATGCATAATTCATTCGAGGAAATGTCAATTTCTTGAAGGATTTCATCTTATTATTCATTGGTGAGAATATATCTGCTTAATTATGGAATATACACATAGGTTGTTTGAAAGAATTGTATAAAGTATGTTGTGGGACCACCCTCCCAAGTTTTGTAGAGCTCAAAGTATAGGAGCTAAAGCAATTGGTGTTATATCTCGTCTGTTGGCCACTTATCTTGAAGGTATTTGAGAATTGAGTCTAACAAACTCATAGGTATTTGGCGAGATCTAATTGGTTCATTGAAAACAACCAATAGAATGGTGACTCTACTGGGGAACTTCTCTAAATTTTTGTGTCTCTACTGTATATCTGGTACAGTCAGAGAGATTTTTTATTATTCTTCATTGGAAGAAGCATTGGTTCATACTTCAAGGCTGCATATGTCATATTTAGTTCATGCTTCAAATTCTGGTCAATTCGGTTGTACTATGTCAGGTTACGTTTAAAATTTTCTCTAAGGTCACAAATAACAAGTCATGATATAGTCAATTTTTATTTCCCAATATTTTGGGTGGAGACTCTGAAGTTTCTCATATGAGTATAACAATAATATCTCAAAAGGGACCTGAGGAGAAGGAAATTAATAGTGCAGCTAATACCATGAGGAATACTAGAAGTCACACAAAGAAAAATCCTTAGCATTAGGTGGAGCTTGAGCCTACAAAGGTTAAACAATCTCTATGGAAGAAGAAAGCTACAAAATGAGGTAAGTCCCTTGAATCTCTTGTTGAGGCATCTCCCACCTTTAACAATGAAGTAAACAGTGTAAATACTAATGAGAATTCAAATAATGGTTGGCTACCAGAGGGAGGTCAAGGGAGTTTCCCTATTGAACAAGTATTTGATAATGAGCTTGGAATTTCTAGAGAAGAGGACAAATGGGAATTCTAGGGTAAGAGTAAAGAGTTTGCAAAACCACAAACACTTGGGGTGGGGTCTATTTTTCATAGGGGAAATTTTAATCCAATGGGAGAGCCCCTTAATCTGGGAGCACTTACTTTCCCTGAGGAAGATCCAGTTGAACAAAATTTTCACACCCCAACCCCAAGTGAGTATGGAGATTTCCCCAAAAATGAGGAGGATATAGACAAGGACATGCAAGCCTTAGAAGAAGAGGAGAATTGGCTTGCCAAATAAGAAGAAAAGAAAATATTACAAGCTTTGAAAGAAAAGGAGGATAGGATCAGAGCTAAGCAGTTAGAGAGGGGTGCTAGAAGATAAAGGGTTGAGAAAATGAGAGAGAATGCTACTAAATGTAAAGCTTATGAGGAAAAGGCTACTAATATAGCAGCCCAAATTGCTCTTGAAGTTCCAAAAGCAACAATTCAGATGGTAACTTTTGCTACTATCACATATATACACCAACTATTACTACCACTAAAATTTTTGATCCTCCTAAGAAAAAATCATTCATTATTCATGGGAAAAGGCCCATGGATCATTCCCAGAAGAATACTTTCAATACATTTAATACCACTACCAACACAAATACCAATACCTCAACTGCCAAAACTCCTCTTAATAACCTCAAAGTTTATCCTAATCCATCTGCTACATCCTTAACTCCCAAACTCATGAAATTGTAGTTGGTAAATAAAAATTTGCAAGAAGATTTAAAGAAGGCTGAAATAGAAGCAACCAATGCAAAAGTGGCCAGAAAAATTACCGTCCTCAAAATGAAAATACCAACATTGGAGGCTTCAAGGTCTGGGAAAATTGATAGTGGATCTCATGAGAATAAATATGGAGGACATAATCCTGGTGGAGGAGGTGGTGGTAGTAAAGACAATAACTCTTACACTAAGGATGATGAAGAAGATAAAAAGAAGAATGGTGGAAATACTGAAAGGGAAAACAGGTAAGAATGTAGATCAGTTGGATATCAAGAAGGATGATGAGCATATAGATACTCATATGGATAGGAATCCCAAGAGGCTACCTCAAAATGATCAGTATAGATAGTTATGTTTTGACAATATTCCTGGTTATCCAAACCCTGTCCCAGATAATGCTAGGAAGCATCTCCCTAAATTCACCGGTAATAGTGCTTTAAGTGAGGAAGATCACTTGAAAGCCTTCTAGATTTTTGTAGAGGATTTTGAATTATGGGATGATGATGTTTCCATGAAATACTTTATGCAATCCCTAACCGAGGATGCAAGGGATTGGTATAGAGGATTGCTTGATGTAAGTATTGAATCAAAGTAATCTTTCTATAGGGTATTCAAAGAGTAGTATGGGGATCAAACCAATCCCAAGTTCAAATTGAATCTCTTTAATAATATCACTAAGGGACATAATGAGTTAGCCATTGAATTCAACACCTAATTTCAGAAGTATATGAATAGAGTACCCGCCTATCTATGGCCTAATCTCGATGCGTGTTTGGTGGCTTATTGCAATGCTTATGAATCTAAGATATGTTATTTTCTTAGGGATAAGAATCCACAGTCCTTTAGGGAAGCCTATAAGATGGCTGTGAATATTGAAAACAATACACGAAATTTTGGTAAAGCTGGAAGAAGGGATGAACCTAAGCCTTTGAAGAACAAAAAAGTTCAAAATGATAAAAAGGTTAAATATGCAGCTCTAGATGAAAAGTTAGATCAAGTTTTCAATCTATTATAGAAGCGGGAAAAGAATGAAAAATCCCAGTTCTAGAGAAATGATAGGCCCCCAAGACTTTAGGATTATCCTTATCATACCAACTGGCATAATGGGAAGCCAATTCAAAATAATTAGAACTTTTAGGCTACACCCAATACTTTTCATAATAACACCACAAATGTTGTTGAACACTTACCATGTTGTGGATTTTGTGAGATGTCACACTCATCATAGCAATGTGCAATGGCAAGGTCCTTGGAAGAAACTCGATGATAAATGGCAGTCTATTTCTCCTCATAATCTAGATGAGACGACAAATGTATTCATGACTATATTAGACTTGGAATGTGCTGATTATTCTTCTAGTGATGATGCTGACACAAATGATGTGGATGTGTAGAGACATGAAGCAGGTTTACACCATTAATAGGTGTTTTCAAATGAAGAAAGAGAAGATGAATATTCTTCCTACAGTCTTGAGTAAGATAACGTTTCTCTGAGGAGATTGAGAAATATAAAATTGCATTGGTTGCTAGAACTCAAGCAAGAAGTGATCTTCATCTAAGGAATAGGGTGGTGAGTGGAAACCAAGGTAATTTTGGAGGTATGTTTATATTAAAGAGAACAATGCAGAGGTTAAAGGAAATAAGCCAGAAAACAAGAAGGAAGAGACTAAGCCCAAATAAGCTAAAGAAATAAGAATTGGGGCAAAGAAAGGAAGCAAAGAAAAAGCTACTGACGAAGTTGCACGTCAGGATTTGAAGGCTAAGAATTTGAAGCCTATTGTTGAAAATATTGATAAGCAAGCTAATAAGGTAGCCCTAGACGACATAATACTTCTTGAGTTACCAAGCTATTCTCCCACTAACATGTTTCAGGTTTTGTCTCAATTTTGGGTCACAATCCCATTTCTAGAAATGATGAGGAGTGATGAGCATAAGAAAAAAATTCTAGCTTTCATTAATAGCATTGTCAGGGGTAGCAAAGACAAAGCAAAGGCTAATACACCTGAAGCAAGTAAGACTCAAGAAAAGGATATTGAGGTAGGGGCAGTAGTTAATGAGAACCTTGAGATTTATTTGGGAACCACCATCACTACAAATCCCAGTCTAGTCAATCCTTTCTTTTTGAACTTGATTATTGATGGAAATGTACTCAGGAATTGTATGATAGATTCTAGTGATTTAAATAATGTCATGCCATTTATGATAATGGAGGAAATTAGCTTGATGGTTGATAGCACCTATGCAAAGTGCTATGCTATGGATTCTAGAGAGGTCCCTATTATTGGGGTAATCTATAAAGTCCCATATAGACTGGTTGCATTACCTCAAAAGGAGCTGGTCATGAGTGTCATGGTGGTGGATATTCCACCAACTTATGGAATGCTACTGCCAAGACAATGGTGTGCTTCTATGGGAGGAAGTATGCAATGTGATATGTCCTTTGCTACATTCTCAATTGATCAGAAGGATGTCAAAATTTCTAGAGAATGAAGATTTTGACATATGATTGAACATGTTGAAGAGCCAGAGAAACCCCCTATAATTAACTTTGTGGACACTAGCATAGATACCTTTTGTGTGGAAGAGATGAAGCAAGAAAAAGGAGAAGCTAAGCCTACACCAATTGTTAAAGAGGTTATACAAACACCATAGGAAGATCCTATGTGGACTATGTATTTCGATGGAGCCTGCTCCAAGGAGGGCTCACGTGTAGGGGTCATTCTTATTTATCCCCAACGTAAGACTTGCAAGTAATCATTCTTGCTATAGTTTGCTTGTACCAATAATGTTGCTGAGTATGAGGATTTATTTCTTGGTTTGAAGATAGAAAGATGGGATAAAATTGTTAAAAGTGTTTGGGGATTCTGAGCTAGTAGTTTCCTAAGTTAGGTCTAGGTTTGTCACTAAAGACAAGAGGCTAAGACAATATAGGAATGAGGTCTAGGATACTATTGAGGCATTTGATGCCTTTGGAATAGATTTGATAGAGAGAGGATAGAATGTCAGAGCAGATTTGCTGGCTAATATTGCAGTCAAGCTTGATGATGTGAATTTTGATGGTGTCTCAAGAATAGAGGTACACGCATGGTCTGGAGTACCTAACAACATCTGTAATTGGAAGGTGTTTGATGATGACAATGACATTTTGAGATTCTTACATTGTGTTGATAAATATTAGAGTTAGGAGATTGACTTTAGTTCATATGTGGTGGAAGTTGATGGAAATGAGACATTGTTTGGGAACGAGATAATTCAGTTGAAAAAAAATAAGATTCCCAAGGGATTGATTTCACTAGAAAGGGTCTTTGATGGCCTAGATAGGTCAAATTCCAAGCCAACATTGACACATAAAGAAGACCTAGAGGAAATAAATTTGGGAACTAAAAATGCTCCTAAAAAGGTGTATATAGGTAAAAAAATGAAGCCCCATGTGAGGACTATGTTAATTTACTTATTAAGGAAATACAAACATGTATTTGAATTGTCCTATGATGATGTTAAGGCCTACAGGGAAGATCTATTCCTGTATGAGATACCATTAAAGCCTGACACAAAGCCTTTTAGGAAAAAATAGAGACATATTAATCCTACCTTGAGGCCCAAAATGCAAGAGGAGCTTGCTAAGTTGAGTGATGCAGGAATTATTAAACCTATAAGGCATTCCTCTTGGGTGTCCAACATGGTTCCAATTAGAAAAAAAAATGGCGACTTAAGACCATGTGTGGATTTTAAGTGTTGGAATCAAGCAACACACAAAAACTGACATCGAACACACACCAAAATGATATAATTGATCACTTATACATATCTGCCACCAAGAATTCAATCACTTCATGTCAGCCTCAACAAAAATAAGAAATATTCACAAACTGTCAGCTCAAATAATTCATAGTAATCAATGCACATCCACAAGAGTTGGCCACAACATAGTGAGTACCCAAATCAAAATGCTTGAATACAAAAATACTTAAAAAATAACTCCTCAATTATCCACGACATACTATATTCACCAAGTCAGCCTCCAAATACTGATGAATAAAAAATTAGTTCCTTTTAACTTCCACCCAAATTGATACGAGGCACCAATATTTACAAATAACATAGATTATGCATCGAACAATACTCCCTGAGATCCATATCACAAAATAATAACAGAAAATATGTACATGAATTGAAGAACATGAATCTACTAGATGCTATTTTCTAGCAAAATAGATAATCACTGATCTTCAATTTGTCTGCCGGTATGAGTAAATTACAACATGTGGATCAACTTACTAGCAAGGGTTGCCATCAATGACAACACTAGAAAATATGAGTCTTTTGATTGTCCTTTGAACTTTCACCTGTTTCATTTCCCAAGCCACCTTTTTCTTTACTTGGTTTTTTTCCATCAAGTAGTTCGTCAAGCCTGTTAGAGCTAGATCTGAAATTGTTCTCACAATTTTTTTCCTTCTCTAGTTCTACACTCAAGTTTACTACCTCTTGTTCAAGTTTAGAGAATTCATCAGACTTGTTTTGCACCATTGTATTTAGGCATTCTTCAATTCTCTTCTTTTCTTCTACAAGCACTTTTAGTCCAATTATCTCTTGTTTCTCCTACTCACTCACTTCTCTATGTCTTTCCTTGAATTTATTTAATTGTTCTTTCAGTTTCTAGACACATTCATTTGCATCTTCAAGATTTTCTTTTTGATCTCTGTTTTCATTTTCAAATTTATCTAGATCCTCAAGAGCAGCCTGGAGTTCTTCTTTATCATCCATCTGATCAACCTTCAAGATCTTCCTCAATCATTTAAGATCTATACCAAGGAGCCAAAGCTCTAATACCAATTTTTAAAAGGCACACGGCAATTGAGAGGGGGGTGAATAAGTTGTCTCCAAATTTAAACTCAAAACTTCAACACTTATTAACTTCACAACCACACTATTTTGTTATTAAGTATGAACATGAAATGCAAATAACGGAAAGAAAAATCAATAAAAATCACGCTAGATTTTACGTGGAGAACCTAATGAGGGAAAAAACATAGTGAGGATTAACTCACAATATAAAGTAGTTTCAAAACCAAATATATAAGGCTAATTGTCGAGGGCTCACTACCCTAAATAGGACACACTATTCGGATACAAAAGCTCACTACTTACAAGGAGGATCATTTCCTACACAAATATTACAAAACAAAATTTGTCTTCACAACCAAAATGAACTGAAAAGAGTGCACCTAACAAATGTTGATACAGTTCTGATGATGCTCAGTAAACAAAATTAACACACTTCATCATATTCACCCTTCTTCTCCTTCACATTCACAACTGCCTCATCGATGATTCAATCTTCAAAATTTATTCAACATATATACTCAATCTATCTACAAGCATCAATTAGGTCGGCCTAATTAGATGCATTTCTTATTTACCAAAAATACCAACTATTAAATTTTAAGTATTTACAAAATCTTTTCAACCAACAAATAAAACTATTTACCATACTTTATTGTGTCAGCATACACCTAAGATAGGCCACACATATATATCTATATAAAAAAAATTGATTCACTGTAAGGGAAATTTCGGGCATCTTAGAGAAACCTCCAAGAACAGTAGTGCCTTCGGTAACTTTAATTCTAATTAGATTGCCTCAAAGACATGTAAAACTATGTCCTAAAGTAGAAAAAGACACAGTTCATTTCCCACATTAATCCTTGTGAGAGAAGTACATATAAATTCAACAACAAGCAATAACAGTTTCTAGAAATGAAACCAACACAGATGAAATATAAGACAAAAAACCAGAACACACAGATTTACGTGGGGAAAACCCTTTTGGGTAAAAAACCCCACCCTCCAAAGTTCAAGCCATTGTATTATTCAGCAACAAAACATAACAATACAATTTCAGGCTCATAGCCTTTTTAGAGATTACATCTTGTTCATTCTGGATACAACCTGGTAGCAAACTCTCCCCTTTACATTTCTTGATCAATCCATCAGACCATACAATCTTCACACTGTTGCAATATCCTCACACAATATATAGTGTAGATCAACATGAGAGAGATCAACTATGATCCATGATCAAGAGAGATTTCAGTAGCATAACCCTGCCTCTCATTTTCTCTGTTTCGGCCTCATGGCCTCGGCCTTTTAGCCAGCCTCTTGGCCCTCTCTCTATCACTCTCTAACAATACGGTTGCTCACCTGAACATATATCAATACCAACTATTCCCAACTTAGATGTTTATATTTCCAACATAGAAGTATCCACAGGAATGATCACAACCGTCCAACTGCAAAATGGTTCACATTCTACCTTCTCTAATTTGTCCAAGACACACCATGTAGGATAGTCTTCCAATTAGTCAAAAATGTTCAAGCAGTATTCACATGTCAGTGAGACACTAACCATGTCTCCCCGATGCCACATGACCGATTACACATCCATCACTATCAGCAAGAGTCACTGCTATTGGCAAGAGATCATAATGAGTTCAGAAGTCATATCGATGTCAACACTTCCATCAGCAAGACTTACTCTATCAGCAAGATCGAAAAGACCTTTCATCGATATCCTCAGCAAACCCATCGCCCAGACAATCGCTAGTCGCTATGAGTCATAACGAGCCCTCAAGTCATACCGATATGAACATCCATCAGCAAGACTTGGGCTATCCCTAAGAGTCACCCTGCAGGTTCCAAGTCACCCCAAGTCCATCCTTCATGAGGATTCATATCGACAATAGACCATACCATTGGCGAGACAATCATCCATTGCCAAGAGTTCTTACCGAGCCTCTATGTCACCCTGATGACATCAAGTGAATAATCGTCGACGAGACATCTCTTGTTGGGATGAGTTATACTGAATGTTCAAGTCTCTCCCTGATAACTCCAGTCACCATGAGTCTCCCTGCTAACCATTGGACACCAACCCGTTGGCAAGACAACTCCCATTGCCAGGACACATTCTGATAGGAGCAAGTCATACCAATTACTGCCTCGGCCAAACAGACCAAAGGCCACGCCGATATTGGCTAGACTTTCTACCATCGCTGAAACATCATTCTGATTGTCCAAGTTACACCAAAGGCTCATGTTATGCCGATCACCAATACAATCAGGAGGTCACAGTGATGGATCAGGATCAACTAGCAGATCGGCTAGACATCTCAACAGTCTCACCAAAATTTCTCACAAGAGATTTTAGCCTGTGGGATTGAGGTACACAATTCCAACAATCTCCCACTTGACGAAGATCACACAGGCACCTCCAAAGCACTCATAAACTAAGATCACACTAGCTCCACCATTTTAGACCCCACAACACTCAAGATACCCGACCAACAAGTTTCCATAGATAACAGTCCACTAGATAATCTGCAACAAAGACCAGGCATCCAACTGCAACTCATTGTCCAACAAAGCAACCGAAATGCGACTGATCACAGCCTTCTAGGAAACCACATAGACCTCAAACATGCTCTCATGCTCCATCAAGAATTCTACACCAACATCCAAGATGTCCACCATTTAGGCAACAATCCTTGTCATCCTCCAACATGCCGCCTATGGAGGAAAGATACAAGCCAAGGTGAGTAAGCACTAGTCTAACAGGCACAAGCAAAAGATCCCAGTGACACCATCAATGAGATATTGCTACCACTTCATTGTGCTCAGATGCTATACAAAAGATATATCAACTTCAAAGCTTCAAACATAACACAACCATGAAGTCATTCTCCAAAAACAAGACAAAAACACCAGCTAGAACAACAATCAGATTGACTGCTTCCATCCAACTGATAAACCCACATGACTAAAAATAGCACCCATAGCTCATGCTATTCCATCCAATCTTACATACCTTAAAGGTATCAACATTAGTAAACTCATGCCACTCCAAAACCAACCTATTAACAACAAATGCAAGCTCCAAGTGCCAATCAGTCGAAGAAGACAAAAAACATATAGGAACTCCCACTGCCCGAGTAATTCCAAATCTGAAAGATCAAAGGCATCGCAAGTCTACCAATGACAACACAAAAAGTGTAACCATGTAGTACCAAGGAAATATCCACAATGATATGCACAACCTACAACAAACTGTTACAAGAAAAATTTTGCTCACCACAAGTCTTCACAATTCTCCCAAGTTCTCCACACACAATCAAAGGAAAAAGGGTTAAGAACCTCCATGTCATCACCCATGAACATGAGTGAAAACCACATGAACACAAGCAAGTGATCACTATAGCTCTGACCAAACCTCAAACCAATGTAATATGAAACCAAACATCCAGGAAGTAAACCAAGACCAAAGAGAGAAACTCTGCACATCATATTCCTATAGAACATCCTCCTACAAACACTTCTAACTACCATATGTGTCAAGAATGATCTCATTCTCATCTCTAAAGAAAAACCTTAACAACATCCAACCGTTCAATCACCAACTTTAAAAACATGTTATCAACATGGATGTAAGCCTCTCAAAGAAGATCAAGCCGCTTCATTCCCCATTTCATGAAATCATCCCATACATCATCTCCTACCAATTCTCATCAGTAAATAATATAACACAAAAGCTCAAGGAGATAAACAAGTTGTACATCTTCCACTATGAATCCTCCAAAACCATTAAACAATAATTCAAGATCCATATCATGAAAGTGAACATAAAACACATTTGAAAGATATAATGGGCCAAATACCTCTCAGATAAATTATTGAGCAAGCCAAGAGTGGGAACGAGAATACTCCTTCAAGATATGCAAGCCATCATGACTAGTCCAAGAGCAATCTCCTCATAGGTCTCTAATTGAACTCATGTTCAACCAAGGTGTAGGATTCTTAGACTTTCTGCTAAAAACTTTATCAAGAGTAACAATCAACATCACTTCTCTCATAAGAGAAAAACAACCTCACCTTATTCTTCATGTATCCATGAGTAATAGCAACCGATCATCTCATGCTAGATTTCAACTGCATTACTACACTATCACGAAGTATCAAGCAAATAATCAAAGCACCCAATACACAAAGAATTACCAGACCACCATCAAAGCTCCAATCATCTAAATTAGGAACATATCATGACACCACGATCTACATATCCCCTTAGGAGATACCATGCTTCAAGTGACTTCACCATGGTCTCAAGTACAATGCACAATGCCAAAACTCCAGTGCACAAACAAGAGTATACCATGACATAAACCAAATAGACTCAAAACCAATATCACCTGTCAAGCACCACCAACACCTTAGCCAAAGACTCCAAGCATCCTCCATGGATCCAAGATGTTGCACATCTTCAAATAATGTCCATGCAAATGCGAAAGAACCCTTCTGCAGCAATAGGATCTAAAAGCTCCCCCTTGAAACATCTGCAACACTAAAGAAGACCATTCACCACCATGTGATGAACCCATAGTTACTACTAAATCTCCCACTAAAACATGACATCCGAGCTCTCCAAGCATCATGACCACCTACTTCAGGTTCCCATAACCGACTATTCAGGTACTCAACAATATCCATCCTCTAATCTCAAAACAATCACACCAATGCACAAGTGACCATAGACAAGGCTAGCTAACAAGTCTGCACCAGCAATTAATCAACCTCATGGATAAAGACAGTCCACATCCAAGTTATCTCATTGCAGCCAATGGGTAGCTAATCCACCAACCGCATAACTCGTAGATCACAAACATCAAACATGTAAACCCATCATCGCATTGGAAACTGCAACATTGATATTTCAAAGAGAATGACCACGTAGACTACATGAATCAAGCACCAGATCACACCAAACCTAATTTTCCAAACACGTCCACAACGAGCACCATAATCAAGGAACCCACAAGCACCACCACAAGAATGTTGAGTGAAAAATCACATACCAACACTCCCATGTAGAGAATAAATCACACCTCCTCAAACCATGCAAAACTACAACTATGTCATCTAGCAACACCCCAAAATCCAGGGTCTAGAAAATAGCTTAACAACAACTCCACATAACCACAAGTTTTACTTAACCGTGTAAAACATGTACATGCATCTGAGAAAGAGATAGGCTATTTCAGAACCTTGCAAATCAACTAATGATTAACTCATAGCCTTTATGTATTCAAGGTTAATAGGAAATAGTGCCTTCCAACACTAGAAAACACCACCTAGCATAAGCACTCTCTTCCATGGCTGAGAAACAACCTAGGCTTCTCCATATCATCAAGGAGCCTCTCACAAAGACACCCAATATGAATGCTTTATTGCTACACAGCCACGGAGCAAGAAAATCCACCTCATACACCAAGGTTATAGCACTACCAACCAGGAGACACAAATCACAACAAAATAACATATCAACTCCCTTTTCTCCATCTTCACCATCCATCAAGCTGTGTGTTGTCTGTGAATATCACAAGACTTCCACTAAACAAAGGATCAATAAATCAAACAATTCCTCCAGATTTCCTCCAACCTAACAAATTGAGAAATCTTCATAGGAGAAATACCCAGAACCAGCAACCAAAAGAAGGCTTAGATACCACTTGTAAGGGAAATTTAGGGCATCTCAGACATAGTTCATTTCCCACATTAATCCTTCTAAGAGAAGTACATGTAAATTAAACAACAAGCAATAACAGTTTCTAGAAATGAAACCAACATAGATGAAAGATAAGATAAAAAACCAGAACACACAGATTTACATGGGGAAAACCCTTTCAGGTAGAAAACCTCACCCTCCAAAGTTTAAGCCATTGTATTATTCAGTAACAAAAGGTTACAATACAATTTTAGGCTCATAGCCTTTTCAGAGATTACATCTTGTTCATTCTGGATACAACCTAGTAGGAAACTCTCCCCTTTACATTTCCTAGTCAATCCATCAAACCATACAATCTTCACACTATTGCAATATCCTCACACAATATACAGTGTAGATCAACATGAGAGAGATCAACTTGATCCATGATCAGGAGAGATTTCAGCAGCATAACCCTACCTCTCATTTTCTCTGTTTTGGCCTCATGGCCTCGGCCTTTCAACCAGCCTCTTATCCCTCTCTCTATCACTCTCTAACATTATGGTTGCTCACCCGAACATATATCAATACCAACCATTCCCAACTTAGATGTTTCTATTTCCAACATAGAAGTCTCCACAGGAACGATCACAACCGTCCAACTATAAAATGGTTCACATTCTTCCTTCTTTGATTTTTCCAAGACACACCATGTAGGATAGTCTTCCAATTGGTCAAAAATGTTCAAACAGTATTCGCATTTCGGTGAGACACTAACCGTGTCTCCCCGATGCCACACGATTGATTACACATCCATCGCTATCAGCAAGAGATCATAACGAGTTCATAAGTCATATCGATGTCAACACTCCCATCAGTGAGACTTACTCTATCGGCAAGATCGGCAAGACCTTTCACCGATATCCTTAGCAGACCCATCGCCCAGACAATCGCTAGTTGATATGAGTCATAACGAGCCCTCAAGTCATACTGATATGAACATCTATCGACAAGACTTAGTTTGTCGCTAAGAGTCACTCCACAGGTTCCAAGTCACCCCAAGTCCATCCTTCACTAGGAGTCATATCGAGAACAGACCATACCATCAGCAATACAATCATCCATCACCAAGAGTTCTTACTGAGCCTCCATGTCACCCCGATGACATCAAGTGAATAACCGTCGGTGAGACATCTCTTGTCAGGATTCAAGTTATACCAAATGTTCAAGTCTCTCCCCGATAACTCTAGTCACCATGAGTCTCCCCGACAACCATTAGACACCAATCTGTTGGCAAGACAACTCCCATCACCAAGACACATTCTGATAGGAGCAAGTCATACCGATTACTGCATTAGCCAGACAAACCAAAGGTCACGCTGATATTGGCCAAACTTTCTACCATTGCCAAAACATCATTCTGACTATCCAAGTTATGCCGAAGGCTTAGGTTATTCCAATCTCCAAGACAATCAAGAGGTCACAGTGATAGATCAAGATCAACTAGCAGATCGACCAGACATGTCAATAGTCTCACCAAATTTGCTCACAAGAGATTTCAGCCTGTGGGATTGAGGCACACAATTCCAACATTTACCATATCATAACTTATTCATGAAGTCATCCAAAAATAGACTTAATTGCAAAAAAGCTAGCATCAGAGCACAAGATATTTTGAACATACATGCTTCCAATACCCATAAAATATTTCCCAAAACTGCAAGCAACAACTATCAACCATGGCGGATTGCAGACTAAAATACTGGAGGGTGTAGCTTGTACACCGATTCAGATACCAAACCAAAATACCAGATCAAGTACCGAGTTAGACTTGCAATCACAACCCGTTTAACATGGTGACATCAATGACAACACAAAACTGTAGAGATAACCATTTTTCTTCATTCTTCCAACATCTATTGCATTGATATTTTTTCTTTGTGTAAAATTCCTTCTATATCATCTTTTCTATTCTAGTAGTGAGCCTTTTGGTAGTGAGCCTTTCTTCTTTGGGCAGTGAGCCCTCTGATAGTAAGCCATGTTGTATTTAGTGTTGATATTAATTATATTATGAGCTAATCCTCACTGTGGTTTTTCCCTTCTTGGTTTTCCACATAAATCCGGTGTTCTCTTGTGTATGGTGTTAAGTTGTTTCAATTTCTATCATTTGATTTTCATCCTAATTCATCATAACAGATTTATGGATTTAATGAATGTATGTGGATCTAAATGTTAATGAGGGTTTTGAAGTTTTAAGGTACAACTGATTCACCCCCACCTCTTAGTTGTCTTATGCATTCAACAATTGGTATAAGAGAAAGGTTCCTTGGAAGAAATATTAACCGATTAAGGTAGATCTGGGATGGCACACAAGAAGGAGATCCCTATATTTTATATAATAGACTATGCATTCTATGAAGCAAGGATGGAAGGATTTTTGGATTATCTGGGATATGATGTCTAGAAATATGTTTAGAATGGATATATTATGCCTAAAAATGATCTGAGCATTGCACTTGAAGTCAAGGCCTATGAAAGCAATAGTAAAGCAAGGTATTCTCTCTTTATTAGTCTTGCAAATTTTAAATTAGTGAAAGTTATGAATCTAAAAATTGGTAAAGAAATTTGGGAAAAGTTGGAAAGTATTTATGAAGGAGATGATATGGTCAAATAAGCTAAGATGTAGAATTTAAAGAACACATTTTAGAACTTGCGGATGTCTGAATCTATGAAAACATTACAAGCTATATATAGAGGGTAGATGAAGTGGTCATCTCCATCAGAGGTCTTGGTGTCCAAAAGTCAAAGAACCAAAATTGGTAAATAAAATTCTTAAAACCCTTCCTAGGAAGCTTACAGTCATAAAGTTGTTGCTATTGAGGAATCTCAAAATATAGATGATTATACTATAGAATAATTGTATGGTTCTCTAACTACATTTGAAATAAGATAATTTGGTGCTAATAATGGTGCAAAAGTTGAGACTACTTTTAAGGCTAGAAAATCAGAGAAGAATGAAGAATCAGATCAGGAGGACCTTGATGAAGTGGAAGTTAACTTTGTGAGAAGGATGAAAAAGGGAACTAGTAAGTATAAAGGTAAATTTCCTTTCAAATGTTTTAGTTGTGAGAGGATAGGTCACTATATGCTTCAAGATATTCAAATAGGGTTGTGAATGAAAAAAATAGGGAGAAAAAAGGTAAAATGATTAAGAAAATTTATTATGTCAGAGAAGATGCAAGTATTTTTTATAATGAATCTAATTATGGAGATAATGATTATTAATTTTTGTTCATGGCTTTAACAGATGAATCTATTTTTGCTAACTTTAAAATATGTGTGAAGGAATGCTCTCTAGAGAGAAAGGATAAGAATGAATAGGATAAGAACTATTGGATCATTGACAATGGATGCTCTAATCATATCACATGAGATAAGATTAAGTTTGTTAATCTTGAAAAGTATGATGGAGGACTTGTTAGATTTGGTGATGATTCAAGTGCTAAGATATGTGGAATAGGTTCAATTAGTTTTGATGGCAAGCATAATACTGAAGATGTTTATTATGTTAAAGGTTTAAGGAATAACCTCTTGAGTGTTGGAAAAATGTGTAGCAAACAATAAAATATTATGTTTCAAATGGATGTGAGATTAGAAAAGGGTTTGGAACTGTGATTGATGTTGGAAGAAGGATGGATGGAAATTTTTATTAGCTCAAGGGTGTTGATGATCATTGATTTATGACTTAGATTAATAAAATTTGGATATGGAACAGGAGGATGTGTCACATTAATTTTGATAATCTAGTAAGAATTAATTTAGTTCAAGTAGTAAGAGATTTTCCAAAAATTACAAATCCTATCAATGTTTTCTACAAGAATTATCAGATTGGAAAGTAAACAAGAAGAAGTTTCAAAGGAAAAGAACAATCTTCTATCAGATTATTAGATTTGGTGCATATAGATCATTTTGGTCCTACAAGAATAAGAATTCTTCAAGGTGAGAGGTATTTCATGCTTTTTATTGATGATTATTCTAGAATGACATGGGTTACTTTTCTTAAAGAAATTTAATTTGAAGCCCTAGATAGGTTCAAAGAATTTAAAGTTATGGTTGAGAATGAAATGGATATGAAGATAAAATGCTTGAGGTCTAACAAAGGTGGAGAATTCACCTCTAATGAATTTAACATTTTTTGTGAGAATCATGGAATAAAGAGGCACTTGTATGCCCCTAGGACTCCTCAACAAAATGGAGTGGTTGAAAGGGAAAATAGGACTATTCAAGAAGCTGCAAGGACTATGATGAAAAAAGCTAACCTATTGGAAGTTTACTGGAGAGAAGTAATTCATACTACTATTTATATACTTAACAGAGTTCAAGCAAAAGGAAACAACACAAATCTAACTCCCTATGAGTTGTGATATGGAAGGATTCCTAACGTCAAATACTTCAGAGTGTTTGGAAGCAAGTGTTATACCAAAAGAGATGAAGAAAACTTGGGAAAGTTTGATGCAAGGTCTGATGAAGGAATCTTCTTTGGATATTCTACTAAAAGCAAAGCCTATTGGTGCTACAACAAGAGACTCAGAATGATTGTTGAGAGTGCAAGTATCAAGGTTGATGGAGGCTTTCTGAACTTAGTGGTGATAAATGGATATGAATCAAATGTGCCCAATTGTAGGGAAAAGGAAAAAGATAAAGAAAATGAAGTATAGTTTGAAGAAGAAGAATCTTCAGAAAAGACACCTAGAACCCCTAAGTATGTGCAAAGAAATCATTCTGAAGAACAAATCATTGGAGACAAAAGTGAAGGTGTATTGACAAGAAGGAAAGTTGATAAAGAAGAGGTAAATCTATGTTTACTTTCTAAAGTTGAAGCTAAAATAGTGATTGAAACATGCAAAGATGAACATTGGAAAAAGGCTATGGAAGAACTATTGTAGATTGAGAATAAATATACTTGGGAACTTGTCCCAAAGCCTACAAGCAATAAGGATTTTTTAAAATTTTGTAGCACACAAGGATTTCAAAGTTTATCAAATGGATGTGAAGTCTACTTTCTTGAATGGAGAATTGGAAGAAGTATACATGGAACAACCAGGAGGATTTTAGTTATCAGACAAACCAAATATGGACTACAGATTGAAGAAGGAATTATATGGATTGAAGCAAGCTCCTAGAGCTTGGTATGCAACATTGGATAAATATTTGATACAACAAGGATTCAATTTAAAGGTATCGTAGATAGTAATCTTTACTTCAAAGTTGAAAAAGATAAAATCCTAATTGTAGTTGTGTATGTTGATGATATAAATTTTTGGAGGAATTGAAGAAATGTGTAAGAACTTTGCAGAAGAAATGCAAAAAGAGTTTGATATTTCTATGTTTGGGGAGATGAATTTCTTCCTTGGGATTCAAATCATTCAAAAAAACAAAGGTATATTAATTTCACAATCAAATTATGCCAAAGAAATGTTGAAGAATTTTGGAATGGATGAATCCAAACTATGTGTACTCCTATGGTTATTGATTGCAAACTGAGCAATAATGATGAATCTCCTAAGGTTGATCAGAGCAAGTACAAATCAATGATTGGTGGATTTCTATATCTAACTACTACTAGACCGTATATCATGCATGCAGTTTATCTTGTGGCTACATCTGAAGAAGATCCTAGAGAGTCACATGTTGCAGTAGTAAAGAGGATATTTTGATACTTAAAGGGTGCATTCTAGATCATGGCTTATGGTATCCAAAGGATAGTAACTTCACTTTGAGTGCTTACAAAAATGGAGATTAGGCTAGTTGTGTTGATGATAGGAAAAGTTAAAGTACTGGTGTATTCTCTCTTATATGTAGATTGGTATTATGGCTAAGTAAGAAACAAGATTTAGCTTCTTTATCTACTACAAAGGTTGAGTACATTGCAACAACATATTTTTGCACACAAGTGTTGTGGATGATGAAAACATTGAAGGATATTAGAGTAGTGTATTAATATGAACCAATTTGTATCTTTTGTGACAATACAAGTACAATAAGTATTCCAAAGAATCCAATGATGCATTCAAGGACAAATCATATTTCAATTTTTTATCACTTTTTAAGAGAAGGTTTTGGAGAATGAAGTGAAACTTGAATATGTACCTATAAACGATCAAGCTGTTGATATATTCACTAAGGATCTTCCTAAGGATACTTTTAAGTATCTCCAGGAGAAGTTGGGGATTATTTCCCCTCCATTGAACTATATGCACAAGTAGATGCATTAGGCCAATGAATCTCAAGATTCATTCTTTATTTTGGACTGATGTTGGTGGCTACCTCTCAGAGGGAGTAGGTAGTAGCATTGCTAATTGTTGCAGTTAGAAGAGTGTGTTTGTCATTGTGCAGTGGTAGTTGATTTGGTACAGTTTGGTGTGTGATCCTAAGGGGGAGTATATAGAGTAGTAGAGGAAAGGTGCTGTAGAGCAATAGTAAGCAGGTTGTTTGATGTCAAAATAAAAGAATAAATACAAAATTTTTATTCCTTTGCAATTGATGTCAAAGGGGGAGAGAGAAACATATGAAAAAGAACAAGTTATCAGGGGGAGATAAATAAATAAAGAAGACAAGCTAAAAAGGGGGATAAGTAATGTGAAGAGTTGTAGTGTGCTGGTATTTAGTGTTGTTGTGTCTTTGATGGTTTTTCACATCATGTGTTGCCATAAATGACAAAGGGAGATATTGTTGCAAGTATGAGAAGTTTGTTTTGTCATTGATTTCAACAAGTCTATGTTGTCGTTGATTTATATTGAGATTTTTGCAATAGTGTGACTAGTTGGTGCTTTGATTAGTTGCATTATGTTGTCATTAGTAAAGCTACTAGTGTCAACCTCTAGTGTTACCTTCATAAGCTTATGTCTATGGCTATGTGGTTGAGTTACCATGTTTCATTTGGTTCAATTGTGTTGTGGAAGTGTTGAAGATGATGAGGATGTGTCTCTAGTGCTTGGTTTCCAAGTGCTTTTGAGAAAATTTAATAAAAAGAAGAAACAATGTGTTGCAGTGGTATTTTGGGTAAAAAAGTTGTGTTCTAGTTTTTCTCCACATTTCTTCTAAATTGAAGATCTACCTATGTGATTCAAGTATGTTGGTGAGAGTAGTTCAGAGGTGTTATATTCAAGAGTTGGTGTCTTGGATCATCCTATAGAAGAAGTCATGTTCACTAGTGTGTGACTGTGTACATTGTAGATGTGTCTAGGAGAAATGTATTTGCTCCACATTTATCCATAGTTATGTTTCAAGTCTTGTGGTTCTGAAGGATTGTTGATGGTATTTCTATATTTTTTTGGTTAATATGGTTTGAGGTTTGGTGGTTCAAAACTATGTTTATTCGGCAACAGTGTATGGAAAATTTGTCTGAGTGTATTGGGTGTGTACATTCTTCAGGTGTAAGTTGTTGTGAAGGATTTTATTGGATTTTCAAGGTGTTTTAGATCTTGTTCAAGTGTGGTGTGTGGTTTTTCAGTCTTCCTTTGGTTTGAGGAAGCGTGTACTTAAAATTTTAATGGTGTTTGCACAGGTAATGATCAACTTGGTGTTTACACTACTTATGAAGGTGCTTAGTTGTTTATGGAAGCATGCCATGGCATTTTAGGATAGATTTAGGTCCTAGCTAAGGAATTTTTTAGTTCTCCTTCATTCCTTTCCATCACAGGAATGTTTTTTTGTTGACCTAATTTCAATTTTCAATTTTGTTGTGTATAGTCAACCTTGGAGGAGGTTTCATGGTTGAAGATGGTATAGCTATGAGTTGAGTTGTTGTGTGATGATAATATAGATGTGAGAGATGCAAATGATGTGAATTTCAGAGTTGTAGAGTGAAAAATTTAGAATTGTAGTGTGAGCTTTCATGTGTTAGTTTACAAGATGAAGTGACCAAAAGGTGGCTACAATTCTTCAACTAGACTGTAAAGGTGTTGATGTCATTTTGGTGGATTCTCTATTGCATTGAGATGTTTTTATCTATGTAGCATTCCTTCTCTACCTTATTTTTTACTCTAGCACTGAGCCTTTTGGTTGTGAGCCTTTCTTCTTTGGGTAGTGATCCATTTGACAGTAAGCTCTATGGTATTTGATGTTGATATTACTTCCATTGTGAGCTAATCCTCACCATGGTTTCTCCCTTTTTGGGTTTTCCATGTAAATCTAGTGTTCCCTTGTGTATGTTGTTAAGTTGTTTCAATTTTTTTCATTTTCTTTTCATGCTAATTCATCATAACAAATTTAAGAGTTTAATGAATGTATGTGGATCTAAATGTTAATGATGGTTTTGAAGTTTTAAGGTATAACTAATTCACCATCCTCTCTCAGTTGTCTTGTGCATTCAATAGCAACAATATACTTGATGCCAAGGAACACTGGAAAAATTGTAAACTAGTACAACTCTAGAATGTATGAAGCAACATTTGATTGACAAATGATTTGGAATTGAAATGAAGTACTTAGATCAAAATTGTACCCTCCCAATTGTCAAAACATTCATATAATCTCTAAAACACTGTTTGGGGCTAAACTAAAATAACGATCAACTTGGGATAGAAAAAAGGTGCATGGATGGAAATGTTTAGCTCCTTAATACCTTTCCAATGTTGCAAAAATCATGAAAAATGAAGATCATGGAAAAAAGTCATGAGCTTGGGGGCCAAAATTTGATATTTGATTTCAACTAGAAATAAATGCTACCAAATATTAAATTTCTAAAAATTCACCTATACCACCAGAAAATACGCGTCACCAACTTTCTAGCTATATTTTGTTTCAAAAATTTCACCATTTGGATCAAAAGTTAACAAAAAATGAAAAAAGACCTATAAAAATACATCTAAAGACTAAAATGGAGAAAAATAAAAGCCCCCTTGGGGTTAGCGGCTGCTCCACGATGTGACCACGGCCTACAAGGGTCATAAAAATGATCTCACCACCCCAGTGGTGATGATGCCACAAGTGTAGGAAGTTGGGAGGCGGTGGAAACAAGTTTGTGCCACCCAAGGCTTAGCCCCCCCACTAAGGTGGGCCCAGGGGCTTAAGGCCCTCATGACAAGGGTTCCATAGTGGCCATATGTCAACTTATAAAAATATTTTTTTGTTGTATATTAAATAATGGTCAAAACAATAATAGCAGGTATAATATAAATTAAATAAAGCCTTTTAGAAAAATAATATTAATATGCTAATAGTACCATGAACCATACCAACTAGCAAGGATAGTGTGTTAGGATTTGATCAATGCAATACACAAAAAGAGAATATTCCCTGTGAAAAAAGAATGTCACCTGATTTGACAGATTTGACCTAGTACGTTGTATGCCTAGTCTATAGAAAAATACACTAGCAGGGTACGATGATTCCAACACTAACAATGTAGGAGAATACTTTCCATAAAGATGTTGATTTAACCCACAAACAGATTGGAAGACTATATAGGTTGTACAACCAGGTATAGATGTGTACGACCTAAAAGAAATTGCCTCATGCCCCAACTAAAAGTGTCTGATTTCAGCGATTTGGTAGTTGATCCTTAGGTTTTCAGGCCTCCTAGACACAATGGTGAGGTCTATTTTTTCCCAAACTACTACAAAAAATTAGTTACCTCTCAAATTTGAAAACTAAAACCTTTCCTTCAAACCCTTGAAGATCTGACAAAATATGTCAGATTTTGACAAAAAAAATTCCAAACCTAACTTTCTCTAACACATTGGATTCAATGCTAAGGTTCTCAAGGTACCAACTCACACCCAACAAAGAAACTTCATGCCAAGAATGGTCCCTCATATTTGGGAAGAAGTCTACAACACTAAAGCTCTGATACTATGCAAGAGTTTATGGTGAACTCCTCAACACCCAAGGATCACCTATAAATACAAAATAAATTCCACAAGAGAGATATGGTAGAAATATGATGCTATGATTAAGAATAAAAGAATGCCAAAATGAAAGCCACACTGAATATGACAATAATTGAATATATCACAATATACATATGATTCCTTGCTTATAAAGGAAGGGTGAGGAATATGATTAGAAAATATCATGAAAAGTGTCTTAATCCTATGACATGATACAATTAAGTCATAACAATCTAGGATAGGACAAGATCTGTAAGAGTTGTTGATGAACTCGAGCACCCAGGATCACCTGCAAAACCAAGATAAACCTTCCACATGAGAGAAGCAAGAGATAAAATGAAAGAATATAGTGCAATAACAAAATGATGTTATTATCACACACTAAATGATACAATATGCCTCAACTCTCCTTTGAATTGATTGAGTTAATATGAACTCATCTTGACTAGATAGGAGGGAGAGGTGAGTGCTGATTATATAGCACAATATGGGCAAATAATTCCAAGAGGGGTAATAACTCCCAAATAACCAAATTAGGTGGGAGTTATGCCTACTTGGAAAATTCCAAATAGGTGGCATAACCTACTTAGAAAGAGACAAATGAGTGGTTTTGTGAGGTGGCATATAAGGCCAAAAGAGGGTGTGAAACTCAACCACCTAAGTGTGAGTGGGAGCAACACATGTAACCGATGGATTATGCCATGTGTCCTCACATAAACCACATCTCCTATAACCTAAGGTATGCTTAATAATGTGTAGGAAAAATATTGAAAAACCTACACTAACAAGATCTAGAAATTACAAATAATAATTTTAGAAGGAATCTTAGAACCTAAGTAAACTTAACATGTTGACATATCCCTTAAGTCACTAGTATGTGAATTAACTAGGTACAAGACATTTATTCACATCAACATTTTGGAGAGAAAAATGATCAAAGTGTGAACTAAAATTTATGGTCATAAGATGCAAAATGAGGGTAATTTTTTTGTTTTAACTCAACAAAATGTGAGCACGTTATGTTGATCATAAAAAATGCTTGTGGTTTTTTCTCAACAAAACGCAAGTGAATTTTAAAGAAGCCATAACATGAGCATGTTATGGGAACAACAAAAAATGCTCGTGCTTGTTTTATTTTTGACACATTGGCCACCTTTTTGTACACCATTTCCATACACATGCAAAAACTAAATCCTAAACACTAAACCATAGAATGTAAACAATAATCAATAATTCATAATTAAGTTAAACAGAGACTAAAATCATAAGATATGGATTTAGTAAACCATATATACCATAGAACATAAAACTTATAAACCCTAAATAATAAGTTAATTGTAAAATATAATTCATAAATGATTTCACTCTAAACCTTTAATGGGTCAATCTTTATTTTTATACATACTAAATAGAGTGTAGAACTAGTTAATATAAAAGTGGAGGAATTGATGAAGATATGCTTGATTTGGGAATGTATGATCCCTTATATTGTATGTGTTATACATTGAAGGAGGAATGGGAATGGAGGATGTGTATCAACTTGTGCTATCAAAAATTATATTAATATAAAGTTTAGGTTTCCACTACTATGAGTGGATGATCTTATGGATTGATTGAGAAGCACAACTCTTTTTTATCAAGATTGATCTCAAGAGTGGTTATCATCAAACTATAACCTCTAAAAGGTATGAGTGGAAGGTATATTTGAGAACAAAGGATTTATGTATGAGTTGTTTTTATACCTTTTGAATTAATCAATGTATCAAGTACTAGACACTATAAATAATGATCTTGTTATAAGAAACTGTATTTTTTTTAATTTATATTGAAAGCTATGTGACATAGAATGCTTTTAATAAAGTATAATACAAAAATAAGAATTGACTAAAAATTTAAAGTTAAAATTATAGAAATTATTAGTAAAATTTACAACTTGAATCTATGTAGAAAAGATCACAACTCATTTGTTAATATTATTCTTGAATTATTTACCATTTTTTGATATGATAGACACACATTAGAAAAAATATCAAAATTATTAATTTAGAGTTTCTCTTTTTCAACAAAAAATGGGATACACTATTATGGGATCACACATGAAAGAGTTGCATGAAGCCCTAGATTAGAGGAAAAAAATCTTTTGAGGATTACTATAGAGTTACATATGAGAAATTATCATTAGGGAACTACACAAGGATGATTAGGAGGAAAAATGAAAGTTTTATAAAATAAAGTATCTCTAGGGTCCTAGGTCATGCAAGTATTCCTTCACTTTTGATGATAAATTACATATTTTTAAAGTATAATTGTTTAATGTGCTTGATATTGAAGAGTGGGAGTTCCTTTATTTGCTCCACCTAAGAGATCCTCTTGAATTAAATAAAATTTACATGCTTGGTAGGTGGTATTTTTAGCAACCAAAATTAGGTTGCATGTACCATCCTCAAACTATTGAAATTTTCAAAACTATATTTCATAGACCCCAATTGATTAATGCAATAACTTGGTAGACATATGGGAACTATAACCATTGGCCTAGTGAAACTTTTAGTTTGAAAATACATTACATTTGACATTATTTTATCCCTTTTATTTAGAATATATTAAAAAAAATAACAAAGGATGATGATACAAGATACTACTAACACAAAAAAAGTCATAGTTGATTCATAGAATAACACATGGAATATTTGTAGTCAACCCTCCATATGAGTCATAGTTATTGGTATAAGAACCAAAGTTAGTATTACACTGGAATCAACATCAATGCATCCAAAATATAGGATGTTATTCTACACATACCTTTAAAATATATTAATACTCTTATGGGGAAATAAACTAAAATATTTCAAGAGAATTTATTTTGTTAAACAAATTCAAACTGATGAAATGGGTTCCAGTTATCTTTGGTTATTAACTCATACTGATAGTCATTTATGTGAAGGATTTCCCATAGAAAATCAACTTCTTTTTTTTTGGGTGGTCCTTTATCTTTATTGGAAATTTGGGCTAGTTGTCTCTTATTTAAGACATTCATATGTATGTTGGTGCTTAATTTGGATCAACATTATGGCACAAAACTGATATAGTTTTTACTTTGAATAATATCTTCAAGTATCAAGATAACAAAGAATCTTGGCTTCAATTTCAAAAATTTCTTACCAATATTAGAGATATTGAGCCAAAAATTTGTGTTTTGGAACTCTACATGTCATGTAATGAATATTTCCTTTGAAATAATTAAAAAGGTACATTCAACTCATCTTTTCCTTTGTTTTGAATAAAAAGTTACTTGGTCTTGACATAACAAACATATGTTAAATTATGTATGACTTCATATTGTATGAGATGATGTAGAAAAAAAAGAGGGAGATCTATTATAAACCTTTAGGATGAATAATTGTCTTACGTGATTCTCTTGTGCATTGGGTTGCAAGTTATGCTCACCACCAATCTATAGATTCTTGTAGGTCATGTTAGTGGAGCATTATATAATGATGTATCTATTATCAATAAAGTTGATTGTCGGCTTCTAAATCTACCAAGTTTCATTATTTTCAAGTTTGAAAATTATGTTAGTTCCCCATGGGATTTGCATGATCCATAGTTTGTGTTTATTTTCCCAATTACTCATGGTTCTAACTAACAATTAATACTAAAGATGGCTTGGCCTTTGATAATCCATAAATTTTAGGGGATTGAGTTTGACAGAGTGTTAATAAACATAAAATATATTTATTTATATTGTTTGGTGTTCATAGAAGTCTTACAAGTTCAATGCTTTCTAGATTTGCATGTATCCTTGGAATTTAATTTCCAATGTAGTATGTAAAGCTGCAAGACATTGTATATGTAGCTTTGAGGAGAAGGGAAAAGGTTTACTTAAGATATTTTCCATCTTCATTTAGATAGACATTTCAACAAGCTACACACCCTATCTCCTTTCTCTTTTTATTACATATAGTACATTTTAAACAATAAAAACAAAATAGTTACATTTATTTCATGCTCCCTTTATTCTCTCCACTATAATACATGAAATTTTCTATCAACATACTTGTTATATAACAAATACAATATGTAATTTATCATTATAATTTAATTAATTATTAATTCAAAGATGCATTCTATAATTGTAGGAAGGGGTGGAATGTAATTGCATGAGTGTGTTGGAAAAACATCTTATCTTCTACTTTAAATTTGATAGCTATTTACAAGCTTAACAATAAACAATATTTCCAAAACAACCAACACAAAAAATAAAGATATGCTTGATCATAATACTATCCACTTATCCATTATATTTTGATAAACCTTTGATAACTTTTTCTATAATTTTTTATATGTTGTGACACATACATTAAATATGAAAGATATTAACTCTAGATTTTGCATAAATTTGATTATAATTGTCATTCTTCTCCTTTGCAAACTATAGCAAGAAACTCTAAAAATAAAGATTCAAACATTATTTTGTATATATTAAATGAAAATCAAGGGTGTGTGAGTTTTTGGGGGGGTAGTATTAGAAATAATATACATTAAACAACTATTTTGATTAATAAAACAACCCAAAATTTTATGTTAAATAAAAAAGTTTTAGGAAAATATTTTGATTTGTTAATTTGAGATTAAAAATAATAATTTGTTAACTATAACAAATAAAATAGTTCCAAAGTAAAATAAAATAATTTTTGGAGTAAATAAAATAGCTGCAAATTATATCTCTTATTTTTTTAAGAAAATATTTTTATTTTTGAAGTAAAAAAATAGTTCCAAAATGATATTTCTTGCATTTTTTAGATAAATACATTAAGATATCTATACTAATAATATGATTACATGTATACCATTTTTTAGATAAATATATTTAAGATAGCTATACTAATCCTTGATTACACGTATACCATTTTTTAGATAAATATATTTAAGATATCTATTCTAATTACAAGTATACATTGTAGTTACATCTCATTTTTTAAATGAAAAAA
This sequence comes from Sequoia sempervirens, assembly GCA_007258455.2. NCBI lineage: Eukaryota > Viridiplantae > Streptophyta > Pinopsida > Cupressales > Cupressaceae > Sequoia > Sequoia sempervirens. The sequence continues at coordinate 596,842,283 of VDFB02047230.1, read as the reverse complement.
CGACAATGAAAACTACCATCCCCGCCACAAAGAAATTTATACATTGAGAAACACAACTCCAAAAAAGTTTTTCTAACCAACGATTTGAGGGTTTGTCCAGCACCTTGCATTATACCAATGACATTTTAATAGGATACATGTATACCATTTCTTAGATAAATATATTTAAGATATCTATTCTAATTAATGTATACATTGTAATTACATCTCATTTTTTAAATGAGAAAACGACAATGAAAGCCACCATCATGATCACAAAGAAATTTATACATTAAGAAACAACTCAAAAAAAAACTTTTCAAACCAGCCATTTGAGGGTCTGTCCGGCACCTTACAGTATGCCAATGGCATTTTAATAGGGTGAGTGTATCGTACTACGTGAAGATAGCACAAGGTAAGCTATATAAGCCCACACTCCCTACCTCTCTCCTCCATCAATGCTTTGTGTCTTTGAGACAGCTCCTGCTAACTCAAGAAAACGACATCTGTTTGAATGGAAGGAGTAAAACGTATGAACGCGATGAAAGAGCGGCGGCATCTAAACAGTCAACTCCAACGATGTCTGTGGTTGAATGAGTGCATAAGCTGGCAGAGGACGATGTTGTGGTATTGTTCAGCAAAAGCGAGTGCTGCATGTGCGTGGCAGCGAAGGCACTGCTCACAACTCTAAGATCGCGTCCCATCATCATCCAACTGGACAAAGAAGACGACGGATCTACTGATGAATGCCCATTGACGCCGGTATTCTCTTCTTCTACCTGCATATTAATACATATTGTTCAGAAATTTACCACAACCTTATTCATAAAACACTGAATTTACTAAAAGCGCATTCATACATGAAGAGATAGTTTCTCCGAAGGCTATTTTTGGCATGGAAATAGTTTAGGTTGGGAGGCTCAAATACACATTGTTTTAGGGTTAGAAATAAAAAGAAAGAAAACAACAAACTCATAAAACCCTAGCCGGCCATGTAGTGAAACATTACTTACATGTTTGTGATCGCTCCTTGTGGCATTTTGAAACCAATAGAACACATTCCTGCCATCCACGTTGCCTTAACCTTTCAACTCACCAGTAATCGCGTTTATCTGGTCGAAGGAGGGTCTTCTGGTTCCACTTATAAAAATGGAATTCAGTATTCTCTTTTGCTCTTTAGTTGTCCTCCATCTTCTCTGAACATGTCTAATGCTTGTGCTCCAAAACACTAGCAGATTTTATCAATTCAGAATCTGAAGACAACAGAAATAATAGACTTATTCTACTATAACAAACATCATCATCAAAAAGGAAAAGCTAGACTCTTTTAATAAAATGTGAACAACCCAATTAGTTTACCTCCAACAGATCTTCGATCCATTATGCTCTGCAGGCCTTGAGCTTCAAAACTGACAAGAGTTACACAACTGGGTATCTCAGGTAAGTCCAACGCCGATGGTGAACAAAGGAGATTGATTGTATAAATAGGCAGAATGAGATCCTTTGTTCACCACTGGCATTGGAGTTACCTGAAATACCCAGTTGTGTAACTCTTGTCATTTTTGAAGCTCAAAGCCTACAAAGCATAATGGATCGAATATTTGTTGTGTTGATTTTTATGTAGCTTGGACAGGTGTCTCCATTCCCAAGAAGTGCTTATTTAATTATTTAATTATTTTCTAGAGACTTCCAGAAAGGGCTGAGTTGTCTAGATAATTATGTAATTAAATAAATTGATTCCCCTAGAGACTTCTAGAATCCAGTTAGTTAGGGTTTTTAGAGTCTATTTAATCTTAGCCATTGATTGAGATTAAATCATGGCCATTGGTTTTCCAATGAGAAAAGTATAAAAGGGGATCAATGGGCATTTGGAGAATACACAAGTATAGAGTTGAGAAAGACTTGCAGTGATAGCAAGTAAATTTGCAGTGAAAGCAAATAGTCTTGCAGTGTTAGCAAGGGCAAGTGATAGCGTTGGGGATAGCAGCTGGGAATTTCAGCGGAGAAATTGAGGGAAGAATCTCCGGAGAAGGAAGGGCAAGATAGGGGGATAGCAGCTGTGGAATTTCAGCAGGAGAAATTGAGGGAAGAATTTCCGGAGAAGGATATTGCCAGAGCTCTGCCAGTAAGAGGCAAGCAGTTTTGTATTCCTTAATTTTGCTGAAATTTAATATAATTCCTCATCTGCAGTAGTGGTTTTCCTTTCGGGGTTTTTCCACGGACAATTTGTCCAAAAATATTGTGTTAATTATTGTGAATGTTTTCTTATCTATTCTTGTGAGTTTTATTGGTGAAGTTGCAGTTGTGTTATTTTTCGATATTTGCTGAGAATTAATTTTTCAGAGTCAAATAATCTATGTATTAGATAGGAGATTAATAATCAGTAACTGCAATAGAATTTTCACATGCTGAAGGTAAACGAATTGGGTTGTTCACATTTTATTAAAAGAGTCTAGTTTTTCCCTTTTGATGATGATGTTTGTTATTTTCTTTCTTTTTATTTCTAACCCTAAAACAATGTGTATTTCAGCCTCCCAGCCTTCACTATTTCCATCCAAAAAAGGCCTTTGGAGAGAAGATCTCTTCAAGTATAAATGCGCTTTTAATAAATTCTGTGTTTTATGAATAAGATTGTGGTAAATTTCAGAACATTATGTATTAATATGCAGGTAGAAGGAGAGAATAGTGGCACTACTCAGAACTCTCGGAGAAGAGATAAAGACCGCTCTGCTCACAATGCTGGCTGCTCCCCCTTCGATTCCTGCTGTGTGCGTGGGTGGAAAGCTGGTAGGAGGGCTGGAGCAGCTTATGACTTCTCACATTAGAGGTTCTTTACTGGAGCCTTGTGGTTCTGAGTCCTCTAAATTTTGGATGCATTCTCAGTCACCCAATTATGCTCATGGCATTTAATGTATTTATCTTCTTCAATGTTTTGTGAGGTTTTGTTAGTTAAATTTGGCCTTGTAAGAGCGGGAGTTTCTGTAGTTTTTCTTTCTAGTAAGCATAGTTTAAAATGTTTTGTCGGAGTTTTGTGGCTTTCCGGCATTGAATATTTCTGCTATGACAATCTGAATAAATCATGTAAGGAATTTCTTGCACAGTATACCCCATTTCTGTTAACCGTTTTCGTAGATGTGTAATCTTCTCTTAAATGCAAGTCTTACGCAAATCTGAACATGTTTTCTAGGGTTTTCTGGACTGGCGCGTCAAAGTCAAAAATTATAACTAATGAAGGCGGTTTAATGTGATTAGCTTTGTTTTATCGAATATTAACAATTTATTTAAATAAGTCTAATTAAATTAAATTATTTTTTTCGCGAATGGCTGTAATCTTTGCCAACAGAATCAAAATTTCCATTTATAGTATAGTTTGCTACCAATTTGGTACATACAGAGTCCAATTCAAAGGCTGTATTAGAACCCTGAGAACCGTTGAAAGTTGGTAAGCTGCATTGAAATTTCACCAATCTTTTTGAAAAAAAAAACAATTTCACGTCTTCGCCTTTGCTAAAGATTTAGATCAAACTTCTGTGAAACAAAAAGGTGCAAGCTTAGAAAGTTGTGCAGCCCATGAATAGCCTTGATCAACAAGAAATAGTTTTAGAGAATGGGCAGCTGTTTCTTAGATTATAACCGAAGCCAACTTGGAAGGTTCAGTTTTGGAAGTGCTATTCCAAACATCCTTCTTTCCCTTATTTCCCTTAGTACTACTCTTGGCATAACATGATCACATGCATGGGGTACTGTTGAGCCACTGGGAAATGTGGCCCTTTGGAGGTCCACTAGGACATTAAAATGTAGCCCTAGCAACCCCGTGAGTCTGTTATTATATTTGTTTTCCATCCTTTGTCTTTTAACATGCCTGTATTCTTCTTCTTCCTCAACATTCTCATATCTACGCTTGAGAGGTGTGAAAAGAGATTCCCAAAAAAGGCAACATCTGTCCGAGAAACAAAGCACATTTCAATGCTTCTTCTTCTAGGTCCCATTCTATCATATGGTCCTCCCTCCTTGTGGGTAACATGGATTTCTCCATTCCTGGCCAGCAGCATACTTGCACTCCTAAAGAACATGCACATTAAATTCCTGTGCTTCTTTATAACCTGTGTGAATTCTTCCTTCCCGAAAAATCCTGCATGAGGAAAATTAAATACAATTCTATCAAAACAATTTTCTTTGAACACCACCAGCTGATCCATCACGGTTGCATCTACCTCATGTAGCACCCTTGCTCCAAGTTTATCCAAGGTGCAGATTGTACTCCTGGCTGATTTGTACACCCTTACGACATTCTCTCTGCTATCGAGAGATGTGGCTACAATGTTACTTGCATCCCCAAACCTAGTGGCCAAAGCAGAAGAAAATGAAAAGTTTCCTCCATCTAACAGAATCCGGTGCAGGCTTGAATAGTGCATAACCCATCTCTCCCTTAGGGGTTGTAGTCTCTGCTCAAGCTCTTGTCTGTGCCTCTTACCAAGATGGGTTCTCCCATATGGAGTATGCAGCTCCATTAGGGTACCAATGAAAGCGGTGCCATGGCGAAAAATTATAAGAGCTACCAAAACAGGAACGCCAACCCCTGATAAATCCGCTTTCTTTGGATAGTGGTGATTAATTTTCAACAATTATACGAGAAGATAATTCATATGATGGAAGATTATAGGTAATTAGACATTACAATTAGAGCTTCAATTAGTGCCAATTCTTCTACATGGTATAGTGAGTAATATTAGTATAAAATAAAAATGATTTGATGGAAGATAATGGAGGATTTGAAAGAAACGATTGCTTAAATATAATTTTAAGTATGTGAATTTGTGAATAGGATTATTATTATAGTATTTAGATTTGTTTGTTTATTTATTTATTTAAATATTTTATTTTTTTAGTTCAAATATTATGATGGATTTATATAGAATACTTTAAATTTAAAATTTTTAAATTCTTAGATATATTGTTTAAATTATTTATTTTAAAATGTCATAAAGTTATTATTTGTATTTTGATTTTGTTTCATTGTGATTATAGATTGTCCCATGCAAAAAATTGTATGTATTATAATTTAAAATATTCAAAAAATAAAATATAATTATATATTATGGAAAAATTATGTCTTCTATTTTTCATATTTATATGTACTTTTATACTAAAGAAAAAACATACAAAAACTTTAAATTATATAATATAAGTGGATATTAGGGAGGCAAAAGGTTGATTTATTTTCATTTGGAAAAATATTCAATAACTTTTTTAGTTTTCAATAGAAATTGCTTATTTATTATTATTTTGGAGGTGTTCAATATTTATACATAGATTTATTATTTATAAGTGAAAATTAAATAGTATATTAAAATAATAATAATAAAATACATAAGTATACAAAAACAATACTTGAAAAATGACACACTTTAAATTATACTATAAAAGTAAATAGGTAAAAAGTTGATTTTTTTATTTGAACTATTAAATAACTTTTATAATTTTCAATAGGAATTGCTTGTTTCTCGATAAATTATGGATGTTCAATATCAACATTTATAAGTACAAATTACATAAAGAACTAGTAAGGAAATTGTTTTATATTTAATGTTACTAATGCTATCTTTAAGTAGATAAGATGATAAGGCTAATTATTAGTGGTATCTTATATTTAATTTGAATTTATTTCATATATAATATAATATTTTAATGTTAATAATTTTTTTATAAAAAAATACTATTGTGAATTTAGAAAATTAATTATATTCTTTTGAATAACTTAATAATTCTTCATAAAAAATGATTTTTTTTATATAGATAAAAATATATATAAATTCCTTTATTTTAATAATTTAGACAATTTAAGAAAATAATTTTTCCTACTTAATATTGATTTATTTATTTTTTAATTTTTATCAAGAAATTTTTTTGATGATTAGGTTGTGTTGGTTTCATTTATTTTGTAATAATTTTGTTTAATTAAAATATTTAATGTTATATTTTATATATTAATATTTTATATTTTATATTTTATATATTAATATTTTATTTATTTATTATATATTAATTAATTTTAAGTTCTTGTGAGAAAGAACATTTTACTAATATGATTTGGTTATTATAGTTATGACATATGTAGATGTATCTAAGAGAATATCACATTGAAAATATGTAAAAGTATCTATGGTGTATGTAAGTGTAAATAAGGGTAAAATTATCAAGGTTAGGCAACAATGCATGTAAATCAAACCCTAATAAGCAATGAAGTACAAATAAATATAAAGATATAAAACATAAAACGATATCATCATAAAGTCTTTGAATATTGAAGATTCTTATCTCACACTAACAGAATGTACTTGCATATGAACTAGAGATCATAAGATGTCTATATGATGAAATGACAATGATAAGGTCTTTTATAGAAAAGACAAATTTGAATGAAGGGTTTATATTGGGTGTTAAAGAGATATGTTAATCAATGGCTAAGAATGAAAATTGTAGTATGAAATAGGCTCGGGGCTAAATTAGGGAAAAGACAAGAAATGAATGGCTAAGATTGAATTATAAAATAATTCAATCAAGGGCTGAAAATGAATGAGATGTCAAGAGATAAGATTTGATGTGGAAGATAAGACTGGCATAGAAAAAGAGGTTGTAGGAGAAATTTAAATAAATAATTAAATAATAAAAATATTATTTAATTATAGAGGACATGAGAGAGGTTGAATTTTTAATTAAATAATTATTTAATTCAAAGTGGGATATGGGTAATTAAATAATAAAGAGCTAATTTAATTAAAGAAGACACCTAAAAAGCTAATTTTTGAATTAAATAATAATTTAATCCAAAAATAGGAGGAAGGTGGCAAATTAGTAAGCAATTAAATAAATAAAATTTATTTAATTTAAGGATAGAAAAGACTAATGAATAATTAAATAATTTTAAATAATTATTTAATTATAGTTAAAAGATGGATAAATAATTAAATAAAATTTATTTAATTATAGAAAAAAAATATTAGTGACATAATTAAATAAAATATACATAATTAATCAAAAGAAGAAATAAAAAATAGAAATGAATTAATTAAATAATTAAAATTATTTAATTAATAGAAGACTCATGGCATTAGACAAGGGAATTGACAAGGAAAAATGGTATTAGCAGGTCTAGGAAATTTTTTCAATGTCTTCATTTGTCCCTCTTTGATACAATCTAGTTTATCACATTGTGTAAAAGAATTTTAATTCAGAAAATGCCCCAGTATAAAGAGGATGAGGAAGATTGATGATGAGGGTTCTGGTATAACCCCTCAAGAGGATATGCAAGTTCAAAGTATATGAGTGTGCTCTCAAAATGGATGAGAAGACTAGAAGATGAAGGATAGAAGAAATGTTAGCATGGAGGATATGTAAATTAGTATGGCATTAGTAGAGACAACTTAAAGATGAATATTTTGCTACGTAAGGCTTTGCATTAATCATCATTGGGTGGTAAAATGTGACAAATGGACAAAAAACACCAAGGTATGAGATATACCAAGTTGTGCAAGGTCATCCACTTGCAAAACAAATAATCGTAGACAAGGAATGTCTTGACTCATACTAAAGGCAAAGTTGCCCCAGTCTTTTTGTCAAGGAAATCCACAAACAATAATCAAAGAAAAGAGTCATGAGACATCCTTGCCCCTCTAAATCCTTCATGGGACATCATCGAGAGAGCTAGTAACATGACTCAAAAGACAAATAAAAAAGATAAGAAAAAGTAGCCCAACAAAATCAACAACCATTTAGAGTGTTTTCCAAAGATTGATTGTTTGATGTTTAATTGACTAAGTGATTGATGGGTTGATTATTTGACAAGGCTTGGATTCAAGTAAGAAACATGTCGTATAAGACATCAATTCTGGTTTTGATCATGTGACTCCTGTATAAGTCAAATGAAAAAGTGTGATTAATGACAATGTCTTGTTTCAAGGACACATCCTGTATAAGACATAAATTTGACTAGTTTGACTATTTGACTATTTTGACAATTTGTTTGGTTTGACTAAGTGACTTTATTGGCTTACTGTCTTGGTGATGAGTAACTTGTTTAATGTGTTGATGATTACTTATGTCCAAGTTGAAAATGTTTGGTTTATTATGACTGACATGAAAAACCCTAAAAGAGTGACCTAGGTGGCCTCAGGGGATCATCAACAGATGGCCTTGCTTATGTAACAATGCGCAAAGGCCTCATAGTTCAATAGGACTTGACTTTGGCAAGGACTAAGTTATGAGTTGAATTTTATTCAATAAACCCTAAAGGACTGACCTAGTGCCTCAAGGGCTCATCGACAGATGACCTTTCCTACGCTAAGTCACATAGGCAATGTAGTTCAACTTGGACTTGGACTGATAGGACTAAATTTGGCTCTATTTTTGGGATTTTTTGGCAGGTTATTTGGATGTTTTTGTGTTTTTGACATGTTTTGATTTTTTTGGATTTTTGAGGATATATATTTTTTTCTTTTTTCCATTTTATTATTTTTTTGTTTTTTTGATATATTGACCTCTAACAGCAAGTGTAGGATCCAATGAAGACATAGGTCAAGTATTTGTCCCCAATCGGGTATGAGACCAATTTATTAGGAGTGGAATGGGATAGGTGTTATGGAAGATGAAAAGACACATGATGTCAAGCATTATGATGGAATATACAAAGATTATGGAGGATAAATTTGTTATGAATAAAGGGTGACTATAAGGATAATGACAAATGCATGTGAATGATGCCTACAAGCAAGTGAGTAAGCACACACAATAATCCAAAGGAAAACCATGATCTTGTTCCTAGTCAAGCTTAAAACCAATTAACAGGTGATAATGATGATGACGACATTGTTTGATGTGTGAAGGACACATCCCAAAACAACATGAGGATGACAATAATATGACTAAAGGATCAAGGTTTGCAGCAAGGCTAGAAACAAAGCCAAGGAATTTTTTGGATGATGTGCTAGGATGCATAGAAAGATTGTATGGATTAGGCTGATTACATTTGGAATGACTAACCTTAGGACTAGATAGGATTATGGAGGGGACTTAGATAAATGGATTAGAATCCTTAAACCAATGACAAGGGAAAACCAAGACATGTGATAGGCATGAAAGGATGATGGGTGGCTTTGGTAAGAGATAGGAGACATGAGGTTTATTAGCTAGAAGAATTATCATATGGTCTCCAAGGACTATGCTACATAAGGATAATTTTTTTTCTCTAAGGTATGGGTTTGGATAATGCTATGAAGGCAATGACATGATATTTCATGAATAGTGTATGAACAAAGGATAGACATGTCAAGAGATTTCTCAAAGCATGGTTATGTTTGTACCTTAGTCCTTATCAAGATCAAAGTAGGTGGGAAAATAGATGGGAATGATATGGATTAAATGGATAGATGAAAAATGTCATGAAAAAGGTATGGGAGATGAGACAACTTGCCTCTAAGTGTAATTTTCCACATAGATAATTGCTCTTACACATGATGCCTATTTGCTAGGTTTTCATCATGGTACTTATCCAAAGTGCCATAAAAATGGTTTTCACTATTGGACAAATTTTTTTTCTTTACTATTTTCTTTTTTTTAATTTTTGATGTCACACAAGACGCCTGTTTGCTAGGTTTTCATCAAGGTGACAATTTTTTTGATTTTTTTATATGGACTTGATAGTTTGGATGATAACTAATTGTTATGAATCCTTTGATGGTGTTGATATATATTTTGGTGTCATGATATGCCAATAGTGACCTTTTGGAGTAGTTGTCTTGTCAGGATCATAACACTTGCATACACCTGATTGATGTCATTGTGACCCTTTTTGATTCTAGGTTTGGTTTTTTCAAAATATACACATCATGATAGAGTTCCATGAGAGTCCTTATGATAAAGATTTGTTTCCAAGATACAATGGATTTGTGATGTATTTTTAGACTTTAGACAAGATGTAGGATTATGGTGGAAGATGGTAGGTGTGGATGGACTACTTGATATTTTGGATGTAGGAATTTTTATTTTCCAAACTTGGGGTGGTGACTGATGGAGTTTGGAATTTTGATTGGGATTGTGTTTGGAACCATGAATTTTATATGTCTTGCATGATGACCATTTTGAAGGAGGTGGAAATTTATTATATGTAGGAGACCTCTTTTCTTGTGGCTCCACATTTTGATTAGATATTGGAGTTGAACTATTTTCTTTACTTGATCCATTTTTTTTTGAGATCCATTTTAACTTTATTTGTCCACTTAGATTTTTACATTCAATGGCCTTTGGTATTTTATTTTAGGCTTCAGGCTTGTAAGACTTTTATTTTTGTTGGTTCCAATTGATGGGTTTGACTATATTGGAATGATGGTTTATGGTGTGGATGGAAGGAGCATTGGCAACAACCTTATAACAAGGACTAATCATGGCCCCCATTTTGATATTTGTATTGGATAAAGTGTCCCCTAATATCATGGAGGTATCACTAACATCGTTTGATTTTCTAATTGAAGAATAGCTAAGACCTTGATGTCTAGGATTTCATAAAACTATATTGGTTCTCGAATGCCTTGCTCATGTAGGCCTAGTCCTCTTCCTTGATACAACATGCTCTGAAATATTCTATTTGTAATGGCATATTTTTTACTTTGAAAGCAATATGTGAACCCATCATTATGTATGCGAAAACAAATGCTTGGAATCTTCTCCTCTATGAGAAAGCATGATTTGATAAAAGTGGATGATCCTAGTTGATTGGATATTTTAGCTTTATCATTCATCATGATTGTTTCTTCTTGATCATTTGGTGTATCGATATGTTCCATTGTATATTTTATCTCTTCTTTGACTTGATCCATAGTAGCTTGTTTAAGTTCTTCTTGATCCATAGTAGTTGGCTTATGTTCTTCTTTGATGTTATCCATATCATTTATATGATTATCTATGTGTCCAAAGGAGGCATGTGTATCATTTTGGGAAATGGAGGTGTTTGGAGTTTGGATAAGATCAACTTCAAATTTTTGATCATGGATGGTATAAAGGTCAATAAGCGAATCACTTTGGTTTTTTGTTCAATGGTAGGATCTTCATAAAAGATAGGTTTGTCTTGGGTGACATGGTTGTCTAGAAGAATTTCTTAGATAGAATTAAGGATAGGATCATGGGATGGAATAGGATCACAAGAAATACATTAATCTTGACATAAGGGTGAGTTATGATGTCATGTTTTGGATTTTCCTTTTGACATATATCCAACGGTTTAGGCAATGTAATGTGATTTTGGAGACCATGGCCAAATGTATTTTTATTGGATGGAGTTGTAGATCAGGGTAAAATTATCAAGGTTACGCAACAATTCATGTAAATCAGTGTAAAATTATAAAGGTTAGGAAACAATGCATGTAAATCAAACCTTAATAAGCAATGAAGTACAAATAAAAGTAAATACATAAAACATAAATCAATATCACCATAAAGTATTCATGCCATCATTGATTCACCTCCATTTCCCTTCTCCATTTTGCTTGATATGAGCAATTTCCCTCATATTTTTTAGCATGCAAATAGGCCTAATGACATTGACAAACCAAAATATTGAAGATTCTTGTCTCACACTAGCATAATGTACTTGCATATGAAGTAGAGATCATAACATGTCTAGATCATGAAATGACAATGACAAGGTCTTTTATAGAAAAGACATTTAAATGAAGGGCTGAGATTGGATGTCAAAGAGATGTGTCAATCAATGGCCAAGAATGAAAGTTGTAGTATGAAATAGGGTTAGGGCTAAAAAGACAAGAAATGAATGGCTAAGATTGAATTATAAAATAATTCAATCAAGGGTTGAAAATGAATGAGATGTCAAGAGATAAAAGTTGATGTGGAAGATAATACTAGCATAGAAAAAGAGGTTGTAGGAGAAATTTAAATGAATAATTAAATAATAAAAATATTATTTAATTATAGAGGACACGTGACAGGTTGACTTTTGAATTAAAGTGTGATATGGGTAATTAAATAATAAAGAGCTAATTTAATTAAAGAAGACATGTGACAAGCTATGTTTTGAATTAAATAATAATGTAATCCAAAAATAGGAGGAAGATGAAAAATTAGTAAGAAATTAAATAAATAAAATTTATTTAATTTAAAGATAGAAAAGACTAATGAATAATTAAATAATTTAAAATAATTATTTAATTATAATTGAAAGATGGATAAATAATAAAATAAAATTTATTTAATTATAGAAAAAAAAAATATTAGTGATGTAAATAAATATTTAATTAATCAAAAGAAGAAATAAAAAATAGAAATGAATAAATTAAATAATTAAAACTATTTGGTGTTGGCTGTTGATGACAGCGTCATAGATGGAAAAAAGGCTCTTAAGGAAGTCTTCTTACAAAGTGATCACCGTGGAGAGTGGGAGAAGAGCTCTGGAGCTCCTGGGATTAGCTGATGACCATGACACTGCTAATAACAACAATGAATTGAAGGCGAATATGATAATCACAGACTACTGTATGCCAGGAATAACAGGCTATGAATTGTTCAAGCGAATTAAGGAATCATCAAAGCTGAAGGAGATTCCTGTAGTCATAATGTCATCTAAAAACGTGCCTTCACGGATGAGCAGATGCATGGACGAAGGCGCAGAAGGATTCATACTGAAGCTTGTGCAGATGTCGGATGTAAAACGATTGAAAAGCTTTAAGGAGGTGTTTTTTTGCCAGTTTTATCATGACAAAATTATAACTTATTATACAAAAATGACGTCCTTATGAGTATATTTATGTTAGGTTCAGAAATTTTGAATATCATTAAATAGGTTGAACCCTGATCAGATTTACAGGGAAACTTTATTATTAACTGTTATGTAACCTTAATCTTTGATATGAAAATTAACTTGGGAAGAAAAAATTGAGTTAAAAAATAAATAAAAAATAATTAAAATTATTTAATTAATAGAAGACATAACATTAGACAAGGGAATTGACAAGAAAAAATGTTATTAGTAGGTCTAAGACATTTTTCAATGTCTACAGTAAGAGCTTGTAAGAAGAAAGTTAAATTGTTGACTTGATACTTTGACCATCTTATGATGCATGTTATTATACAACATAAAAGTATTAGATGAATATAATGAAACTAAAATGGAGTGCCCAACTTATGAAGTTGCATGTGAAAAACAATGACATGATATGGTAGGTGTAAAATTATATTCTATTTTTAATCTAAAATTCTAAGACTAAGGAGGGAATTAGAATTCGGGTCAATCTTGGATCATGGTATTGGCCATTGATTTGTTATTTACCACTCATGATTTCGTGGATTTCTTCCTTTTATGAGTTTGAAAGTATAGTCATGTTATTGAAGTCAATCTAAATATGATGTGGTTTTTTCTTATAGTCATGTTATTGAAGTAAGTCTAAATATGATGTGGTTTTTTCTCTTGTGAAGGCTCTTTATGTAGATTATACTAAAACTCATATTATTGTTAATTAATACAATAGTTTAATTTTTTAAGCTAGGTTCCTTATAAAATGGTTTTTAATAAATATATCACTATTCTATGGTTATTGTGTGTATTCAATTCTTTTCTTTAATATTTTAGATTATATTTCCCACACTTTTCTCTCCATATAGAATAGAGTAGAAAGTGTCACGTCTTAGATTTATTTCAGTTGGTATCAAATCTTGATCAACTCACATCATATAATCTTTTGACAATTATTGGTTTGAGTAGAATGCATAAACATATAATTGTTTTAATATTATAGTAAACAATTCAAGATTAAGGGAAAAAAACCAATGACACCAAAATTTTATTGTGGAAGCTCAAGATGAAATCTTTACTCATAGATTGTGATCTATGGATTGCTATAAATTAGAGTAGAAAGTGTCACACTTTAACATATTTCTTATTTGAAAATATTTATTTTATCTATCATTTATCTTTTACCAGTTTGACTATTAGGTGAGTAGGTGGTGTTAGTTTCAATTATTTTGTAATATTTTCTATTTAATAAAATATTATAGCTTAATGCTAATGTTCGTTTATTATATATTATTTAATTATAAGTTCATATAAGATTGAGAATACTACTATGATTGGACCATTATTTTTATGACATGTGTAGATGCATGTAAGAGAATATATTATAATTATTGATATGTAAGAACATCTATCATAATGCAAGTGGAGTAAGAGAATCTATAATGTATTGAAGAGGAAAAATAAAATTGTTAAATTTTTATATAGACCACATTGTGATGTATGTTATGATACAACATAAAATATGTTGGAATAAATATAATGAAACTAAAATAGAACACCCAAATTAATGAGTTGCATTGACAAGTTATGACATGGTATGGTAGGTGTAAGAGTATTATATTTCAACTTGGAAGATGAAGATCATGGAGGGTGTTAGAATTTTCCCCAATATTTGGATTACGGTATTCACCTTGCATTGTTCTTTACAACTAATAATTTAATGAACTAATTTATCCATTTATTTAGTGTTAGAGATGGAGGCTTCATAGTAAATTTGAAAGTATAGTTATTTTCTGGAAATTAGTGCAAATATGATGTTGGTGATTTCTCTTATGAAGTCTCCTTACGTAGATTATATTATAAGTAATATTATTTTTAATTACTACATTAATTTAAGTTTTGAATTCTTTTTTGTTCGTACAAAATAGTTTTCCATGACTATATCACTATGTTATGGTTCTTCTATGTATCTTATTCTTTCTTTTAATATTTTAGATCATATTTTATATATTTATCCCCTTATACATTAGAGAAGAAAGTGACACATCTTACCTTCATTTTATTTGGTATCAAATCTTAATATTTTTTCATAAATATGAATTTGAGTGGGAACATGAATAAATAAGATCTTTGTTTTAAGAAATGTATTAAATGATTCAATATTAAAGATATAAATGATTCAAATTGAATTTAAGTTATGAAATCCCACGATTGAATATTTCATCATAGGCTATGCTATGTGGGCTAGAATATTTAGATAAAAATATCTTGTAATATCAATATAAGATTGGATATAGTGTTAGATAGAATCATACAATATTTATCATATTTATTTATAATGCTACTAAATGTTAGTAAGAAAAACCACCACCAAAAACCTCCAAAATTTTGGGAAAACTATGCCAAGATAAAATTCCTTGGTTGAAAGAATTTTTATATGGAATTTTAGGTATTATTTGAGGATAGGTGATAATGATTCTATTGGTAAATAATTTAATACTTTCAACATAATAATTAGCTAGATATACCTTGTGGGTGAAGGTGTAATAGAATTAATGATGCATGGTACTTCCATGTTATTTGTCAATTTTTTGGGATAACATGGTAATAGAGATTGGTTCACCCAATAATAAAATCCTTGATGAGATCATGTTGACTATTATATTAAAGGAAATAGGGTATAAGTCTTATAATCCACCAAGGAAACCAATTTTTCTTATGGATAGTCAAAAGAAAAAGGCAAGAAGGATTTTTTTATATATATCTAAATAATTATTTTTTAAAAAGTGTTGTGAGGGATGTTTCTATGTGGCCATTGCACTTTATAAATAAATAAAAAATAGAGGGACTTTGATGAAGATACATCACATCCCTTTCTTGAAAAATCTACCAAAAATATTAATATCAAACACAGAGGTTGAATTGCTGGAAATTAAAGAAAACTAGTCTTCAAATTTTATTACAAAATTCTCTAGCTATTGAAAAATTATAAAGAAATATGGAACTACAAATCTATACAACCTTATGGCTGATTCAAACCACTACAAATCTGATTTAAATCAGATTTAAAATAGCAAGCTACAACAATTAAAATATTAGCAAACCAATCACAATATCACTAATCTTCTCCACAACAATCTTGTTTGCCAAACTCTACTTTTCTAAAGACCACTTTCCAATTCTTAGAACAACATTTAAAGACACCTCTAGTTGTAGCAAAAAGCTCTAGAAATCCCTACAATGGATGAAAATCTACTCCCAAAATCCCATGCCATGACCTTCCAACTACCACATTCACCAAGAATGATTATCAATGACTCCTCAATTTCCAACGCCCAAGCTTGGAAGAAAGAAAGAATTTAGTTTTTTTATGCTTTTTGTCCAACTTCCAACTGCAACACCCAAGAAAGCATTTGTTTTAATGTTCCTTGAAAATCCAAAAATAAATTAGATAATAAATTGCATAACCAACTTGCTAGCAAGCTGTGACCAAAACATTTATTAAATGTTGGCTTGTATTTTTAATTTATTCACCAACATTAAAAAGAGGTCAAAAGAAAAAAATTAAATAAAATTATTTTTGGTTGATGAGGATTTCCTATGGACTCGGATGCTCCAGCATTAGACTCAAAATCCACCTATAGATCTAAATGACACATTTTTAGTTGCTAACAATTTGAGTGAATAGCTATGTCAAATTTTGGTATTTTTTTAATTTCTTAGGGCTCTTAAGAGGTTGTCTCCATATAATATATTGGATAAGGATTAGGATACCTAGGGAATAAAATTTGGTTTCCAATCACATTAATCCACCTACCCTAACATGCTAACTTTGTCATTTTGGTTCCACTGGGTGCAAGAGAAAAAAATATGGTTATTAGCACATTTATGCTACTCTAAAATAAGACATTTTGCAATAATAAATTCATTGTTCGCACAATAAAATGGTTAGGTGTTGAAAAAATACCAAGATAGGATATTATAGATTGACTTAGCACCACCTATAGGTGCAAATAATACATTCAAGAGAAATATAGTCAAGAAACCTTTTGACATATTTTTTCTATTAGGGGTCTCAAGAGTTGGTTAATGGAACATAGCCTAGAAGGATCAAGATACCTAGGGAATTAAATAAACACTCCACTATAATCCAACCACCCACCTTGATTTTTAGGTACTTTAATTTTAGTATTGCAAGGTTCATAGTAGAAAATATGGCTATCGGGTACCCTTACATTGCTTTAAAATGAGGAATTTTGTAAGAATACATTTATTTTTGGTAGAATTGAATACAGAGTGTTGAAAAAAATGAGATATGATATTGTAAAGAGACTAAGAATCAACATATTTGTATAAAAAGGCATTCCTAGGTATCATCATTTATGAGAACTACGTGAAAGCTTGATAACCTTTTTCTCTTATTTCTATCAAACTCAAATGATTGAGAGACTTAAGGAATGAAATGAATCCTCCTTTATTATTAAAAAAACCAAAATTAATGTCTTGGAACTATTAATTTGGTCTCATGAGGTGCATAATGAAAAAATTCACGCTTGGCTCCTTTTCACTATATTATGAAACTAAAGCATTTTTTATCATTGCATTCCTCCCCATTGAATGAAAGTCAAGTTGAGTTAGAAAATATGAGATAAGGTATTATATATGTTAGGGTTAGAAAGAAAGATATCTAACAATTAAATGTAGATTTAAGTAATAAACAAAGAAACTAAAAACACACACAGAATAAATTATAACACGGAGAATTTAACGTGGTTCACCCAATCTGGGCTACATCCACCAAACTGCAACCATCCAATACTTTTATTATCCAATGCAAAACCTATTACAATCTTGCAAATAATCGTGTTTTTCATCATACTGTAACACCCATCCGAACCCCTTTTTATCAAGCTTAGAAGCTTCCAGATTTTGGGTTCTACAAAATCAAATTTTTCTTTTTTTGTTGATTTTTCCCTTTTTCGGGGTGTACAGTATACCATGGGCTATACAGTATAGCACGATCAGTCACCATATACCAACAATCTCCCACTTGGAGACTGATCCTGGACAACACTGCTACAAGTACAGCTCCCACTAGAAATATGTACCTTGGAACCTGCTACTCTGTTATACTTAAATTCAACCTTGAAGGCCAACTGAAGCTAAAGAGGAGCTCAACTTCTCCCTTGTCACTATCTTCGTAAGCATATTCGCTGGATTGACATTTGTATGTATCTTGTCCAGTTTGACCTTCCATCCTCCAACACTGACTGAATGAAATGATATCTCAACTATATGTGTTTTGCTTTAGAATGCAAGGCATAATTCTTTGCAAGATGTATAGCACTCTGGCTATTTGTAAACAAGTAATTTCCAGCTTGTTGTTTGCCCAACTCATCCATGAAAAGTTGCAGCCATATCATCTCCTTTGTCGCCTCTATTGCATCAACATACTCTGCCTCTGTGGTGGATAAATCAACCACCTTTTGCAATTGAGAAATCCAACTCACTGTTGTCCCACCAACTATAAATACATAACCTGTGGTACTCCACCTGGTATCAATATCCCCTACCAAATCTGAGTCAACATAGCCTCTTAAATCAGTATTAGAGCACCCAAAACATAAAAATTTATTGGATGTACCTCTCAAGTACCTGAGAATCCATTTTACCGCATTCCAATGCTCAACTCTGGGATGGCTCAAATACTTGCTAACAAATCCTACAGCATGTGCAATATCTGGTCTCATGCATACCATGGCATACATTAAACTGCCTATAGCTAAAGCATATGGTACCTTGGACATTTTTTCTTCCTCCTCTTGTGTCTTTGGACACATATCCTTAGTTAATTTAACATGACTAGGCAAAGGTGTGCTGATAGCTTTTGCATTCTCCATATGAAATCTCTGCAACACCTTTTGAACATAATTCCTGAGATAAAAACAATTTTTTGTTTTTCATATCTCTACAAATTTTCATACCAAGGATTTGTTTTGCTGCCCCTAAATCCTTCATAGCAAAAGATTTTGCTAACTATTGTTTTAGCTCACTTATGTGATCCATGTTAGACCCTGCTACAAGCATGTCATCAACATATAAACATAAAATAATGTAACTGTCATTATCCAACCTCTTAAAATAAACACAATGGTCAGAATTACACCGAGTGTAGCCTTGCTCAGCCATAAAACTATCAAATTTCAAGTACCATTGTCGAGGTGCTTGCTTCAAGCCATATAAACTTTTCTTTAATTTGCACACTAGCTTCTCCTTACCTTTGACCTCAAACCCTTGTGGTTGGTCCATATATATTTCATCTTCCAAATCACCATGGAGAAAGGTTGTTTTAACATCAAGCTATTCTAAATGCAAATCTTTAGCAGCCACAATACTTAAAACAATACGAATAGAAGTCATTTTAACAACTGGAAAAAAAATCTCATCAAAATCAATACCTTTTTTCTATGCAAATCCCTTTACAACTAATCTGGCTTTAAATATTTTCTTACCTCCATCCTCCTCTTTCAACCTATAAACACATTTGTTTGGTAAAGCCTTTTTACCTGCAGGAAACTTGCATAATTCCCAAGTCTAATTTTTCAGCAAGGAGTCATTTTCTTCTTCCATTCCATGCTCGCACTGAACCTTGGTATCCACCTGCATAGCTTCATCATAATATTCTGGTTCACCAACATTAGTTAACAAAATGGTATACAAAGAGGGAGAGAATCTTTCTGGAGGTCTACTTATCCTTGAAGATCGTCTAATAGGAGTTTGTGGTATTTGTTGTTATTGTTGTTGCCCAACATGAGGAACCACTGAAACATCATTGTTTGGAATATCATCCAACACTGCATAATCATTTTTTTTCTTCTCATGTTGCAGCAACAAATCTTTGTACAAAATTTTCTCATTGAATATGGCATCCCTGCTTCTCACAATTTTTTTTATTTTTAAAATCTCAAATCCTATAACCAAATTCATTAATGCCATATCCAACAAATACACATTTCTTTGATTTTGCATCAAGCTTGGTTCTATTCTCAGAATCTACATGTGAAAATGCTTCACAACTGAAAGTTTTGAGAAAAGAATAACTCACCTTTTTACCTTTCCATGATTCCTCTAGAATACCACAACCCAAAGGATTAGAGGGACCTCTATTAATTAAATAAAAAATAGTGTTTACAGTCTCTTCCCACATTTTTAAAGGCAACCCAGCATGCAATCTCATAGTTCGTGCACGCTCCATTATTGTTCTATTCATGCGCTCAACCACTCCATTTTCTTGTGGAGTCCTTGGAACCATTTTCTTCCTACGAATACCATTAGAGGAACAATAATCTTCAAACTCTTTGCTACAATACTCACCACCATTATCAGATTTGAGACATTTTATCTTTTTACCTGTCTCATTCTCAACCAAGATTCTCCATTTTTTAAAAGTTTCAAAGACATAAGATTTCTACCTAAGGAAATAAATCCATACTTTCCTAGTTGCATCATCAATGAATGTAACATAATACAGAGAGCCACCAAGAGAAGATACCTGAGCTGGTCCCCATACATCTGTATGCACAAGCTCCAATTTCTCATCTTTCTTTTGCTTCCCATCCTTGAGAAAACTTACTCTCTTTTATTTTCCATACACACAACTTTCACATAAATCCATATTAACACATTTTAGACCTGGTAAAACATTATTTGAATGAAGTACTTTCATACCTTTTGCACTCATATGCCCAAGACTATTATGCCACAGTGCTGATTCAGAGTTCATAGCAACTGTATGATCTTCTACCTACTGAACTGCAACAACTATTCCTGAACATTGACCTTTTTCCATAACAATTAAAGTAGAAGGAACAGTATGACCTGTATAAAGATAAGGTTCCTACTTTCACACCTTTTGCTACCACTAAGGCACCTTTTGTGACCTTCCAATTTCTATCACTAAATGTAACAACACAACCTTCATCATCTAGTTGCCTTGCTATAATTAAATTTTTGCTTAACTTTGGAACATGCCTTACCTCATGTAGTAGCTAATGATTCCCATTCTGCAACTTAATCTTGATTCTTCCTTTTCCAACAATCTGACAGGGTTTGTTATTTCCTAAATAAACCAGGCCAAAATCCCCTTGGACATAATCAAGAAAATAACTTCTATGGGGGGTAGCATGAAATGAAGCCCCTGAATCTAACACCCAAGAATCGTCAGCATTATCAAGGGAAAAAATCAAAGAATCCTCATCAGATTTATTACTTACCACATTTTTCTCTTTACTTCCTTCCTTTTTGTCTCCTTTATTTTTTCGAGACCAACAATCTTTCTTTAAATGACTAGAAACAGAATTGCTAACAGCCATTACCAAGCTATTCCAGCTTTTAGGCAAAGAACACAGAATCAAAAGAGACCTAACTTCTTCATCAAAGTTTAATTTTACCGAAGTTAATTGATTGGTGACCATATTAAACTCATTTAAATGATTAGTAAATGACCCACCTTCTACCATTTTCATATTAAATAAACGCTTCATAAGAAATACCTTATTCAAAGCGGAAGGCTTTTCATATAACTTTGTCAGGGTTTCCATCAACTCTTGAGTTGTCTTTGCTGTTGTAATATTGAACACCACCGATTGTGCCAGGCATAAGAGAATACTACCAAGAGCCTTTCTATCCAAAATCTCCCAATCCTCATCAGACATTATTGCGGGTTTCTTGGTTTTCCCTTCCAATGGCCACCATAAATCCTTCTGATAGAGATAGTCCTCCATCTGCATCTTCCATAACTGATAGTTCTATGCATTAAACTTCTCAACCTTCTTACCCTCATCTGCCATTGCTCCCACTCAACTGTGAGACCTTTCCTACAGACGATAATCAAAACACAACCCGCTCTGATACCACTTGTTAGGGTTAGAAAGAAAGATATCTAACAATTAAATGCATATTTAAGTAATAAATAAAGAAACTAAAAACACACATAGAATAAATTATAACATAGAGAATTTAACTTAGTTCACCCAATCTGGGCTACATCCACCAAACCGCAGCCATCCAATATTTTTATTATCTAGTGAAAAACCTATTACAATCTTGTGAATAATTGCATTTTTCATCATACTGTAACACCCATCCGAACCCCTTTTTATCAAGCTTAGAAGCTTCCAAATTTTGGGTTCTACAAAATTGGATTTTTCCTTTTTTGTTGATTTTTCCCTTTTTTGAGGTGTATAGTATACCATGGGCTATACAATATAGCATGATCAGTCACCACATACCAACAATATAGGGAATTTAAATATAATTTTTAATAAATATGAGGTAGTCCTAGGTTTATGATATCGAAGCATCCCAAGGAATTTAGCTATCTGCATCAAGTCTTTTTGTTTTAGTTGATTTTGTTTTATTTTGGTATGAGCATTTTGACTCTTTGACATTTAGTTGTTGGTATATATTTTAAATTTCTAATTTTTCAGCCAATTATCTTGTAATTGAAACTCTATCTAAATTGTGAAAATTGAACTTAATGTTTTTGAGTTTCATGGGTAATTAAAAAAAATTGAAAAAGGAAGAGATTAGAGGGGATATGGAAGGTTGAGAGGCACAAAAAAGTCTAAAATTAATTTTCCATAGCAAGAAAAGACCAAAAAAAGGCCATGCCATATAGTTGAAGTTGAAAGATGTAGTTCAGGCTAGGCATGGGAAAAGACAAAGAATAAAACACATGAAAATTGTAATGAGAAACTATAGGAAGTTAGAGGGGCGCATGGGAATGTGGCTAAATGTAGAGGTTTGATAAAAATTTATTGAGTTTTGTGAAGGAAAAAAAGAAGACAATGTAGGAATTGGTGGAGACTAAAAAAATTAAAATCCCAAAAGAGAAGTGACAAGGAAACCATAGGGGAATAAGGGTGTGTAGTGAAAAATTTTTGATCAGAGGAAAAAAATTTGAATTTGATTAAAGAGTTCAATACAAATAAAATGTGTAGATGTTGAAGAGTATGATTGTTGGAGTAGATTAAAAAATAACAATTTTATTTGTAGACTTTGGAATTTGGGTTTTCAATAATAGAATTTGAAATTGTATATAAATTTATAGTGACTTGAGTGGTGAAGTGAGATTGATATTTCAAGTTTGATTTTTTTTTCACTTGTTGCATATTTCATCTATTTGGCAAGACATTTAAAATTTGACATGCATAAGTTTCATGGCCTAAAAGAGTAGTTTGTAAAAAAATTGACAAGTTTTTGGTGTCAAGGCTCTTAAGAAATAGTCTTGAAATAATGTGTCTTGAAAGCATTGTGTAACTTAGCCACCAAAACAAAACCTTCACCAGTATTCACCCACCCACCCTAATATGTTGGTTCTATCATTCTAATCCAACAAGGTGCAAAATATAAAATTTCACTCCTAGCACCTTTTTACTAGAAGAAAATGAAGTATTTTAAAATATTACATTCATCTCCATTATAAGAAAATAAATTTAAGTTAGAAAAACCCAAGATAGGGTATTCTAGAAGGATATAACATCCACTTATATGTGTAAATGAGACATTATTAGGTGTTATAGTTTGATAGCTTGATAGAATAGCTAATTGAAAGTTTACAAACTTTCTAGTCTTAGGGATCTTAAGAGACCACTATGAACCAATATAGCTTGGAAAAATTATGGGAATAGATCTGAATGTTATTGATTTGATTATCTACCATTAAGCATGGATACTATATAAAGGATGAGAGGTAAATGAAGGTGTAAGGTGTTTGAGTAACTGACAACCAACTGATAGTTACAATGTAATTTACACAAATATTTTTCAACATTCTCCCCCACTTATTACATTGTTCTTATAAATGTATCCTCTAAAAGCTCGTATTCACATTGCCAAGGGACTCCCCCTTAAGGCATACATAACAAAATTTGTTGAATACAAAATGTATATAATCTTTGGGAAGATCTTCCTTGAAGAAAAAAATCCTGAATCAAGTGGAACTCCTCCAAGCTTCCTCATAACCCTTGGAAAGGTGAAGCTCTGAGATGAATTCTTGAGTTCTTCCTCCATGAACTCCCAAACCATACCATAGTTATTAGACAAGCACCCTCCAAGTTGTCTCCTCGACCTTATAAAGGTATAACCCTTGGTCCAAACCGTAATTACTAGACAACCATCCTCCAAGTTGTCTCCTCAACCCTCGTAAAGGTGTATAATCCTTGGTCACAATCTTGTGAACTTTCTAGTCAACAATCCATACTAAGCTCTTCACCAAACCCCTTAACTATCTCCAAAAATTAAACTTCACAATATATGTATTCTTCAAATCTATCAATGATAAAAAGAAAAATAAATAAATTAAATCCAAAAATGCTTCTCATGCAAAGCATCATGTCTCAAAGTGAGAAGCTGACTTCAGATGATGGAATTTCCTCCATCCTCTAGTGCCACTAGCCTCTAATTTGATCTTGTTACACTTTACCCATTTAATATCTTAGACAAATATTTGGAGGCCTCATCAATAATAGAAAAAATGGCCCCGAAAGTCCAAGGAAAACTATTTGAAGATCCATTCAAACCTTTAAAGGTTCCACCAAATGTAGCATGGGTGGCTCCAAAAGCACAAAAGTTTGGAATGAACATTCTCTCTGTCTTGTCATACATATTATGAACTCCTATATAAGCCTTTATCCTAGTGATCATCGAAGAAATTTTTAATAGCAATGTACTTAACAAGGAGGAACATGTTTCTTTTATGGTTGCCTTTCTAATTTGTAGTCTTAAAGATTCCTTTGTGCCCTTTCTAATCACATAAACATACCTCTCTCTATTATGTTTCCTTTATTACATGCACACCATGTAGATATTACACATTAGAATGGGTCTCTCTTGTAGGTGCTTCAAATACCTGTTAACAACTTATCCCAAACTTGGATAACTTCTATGGTGATTATTACAGATAATTTCAAGCTTCTACATCTAGCCTTATGCACCCAAGAACTATATCTTTATATGTCCATTCTTCTAAATATTCCAAATGAAATTGATCCAAAGAGAACTATAAAGAGCATCAAATGAACTCATTCCTCTTATCTTCGAGAAAGATGACTAATATCTTCTCATAGAAAGCTAGAAAATTAGGTCAAAACAAATCTGCAAGTGTTTTACTCCTTTTACTCTAGCACCATTTGGATGAATAAGGCATAATCTTCTAAAGATCTTGAGAAATTATAGAATGACTTAGGAATGATATGGACTGGAGACAAAGTTGATATGGTCTCACCTGAAGTGCATGGCATATGTGTCTTTCTCAAAACCACGTGTAGAAAAGGCTACACCATTCATCTCCCAAATAAAAACATAGTTAAGCAATAGTATGTGAACTTGATTATCCAACCATAAATAATCTCCAATTCCTTTGCATGATCTTCTTACTCAATGCTTCTCTAAATTACATCACACCCATCAAAGCCCGTAATCAACATCTCTATGCAAGTATTTTCTTGCCTAAATTTCTTCACACTTGAAACATAGAAAAAGAGGTTCACCATAATGAGATCAAAATGATGAACCTAATTTTACTAGATGTTTCATTCAATTATGAGGGTATAATTTATAAATAACAATAAATAGGAAGGTTTTAAGAAGCTAAAATGATGTGTACCTTGCTAAAAAAGTGTTGTTTTAGGCCTCTCTAAGGACTCATTCACCCAATGGCGAATGGGTCCCTATTAGGGTTCTAAAAAAATGATTTTTTGGGTTCTATTATTCAATATCTACAACTCCAAGCTCTAGATGCTCAACTCCCAAAATTCAGAAATAAAATTTGTAGAGCTCTTTTCATGATCTTGCAAGTAAGATTCCAAATTTTACAACTTAGCAATCTTGACAACTTTGTAACTTTTATTCTCCACTTGATTTTCAATATAAAACCTGCAACCACACATCAAGAGAGAAGAATTTTTTTTTATTGTTAGGGAATAGGGGTTTTCCTTTTTCAAACCCCATTTAGGTAATTAAAACTTGAATTGAAATAACATTTACATAAAGGAAATATGAATGAACAACAATGTGTAACAAGTCACCAATCCTCAATTGAACCTTGGAATGAAAATCTGAAACTTAGCATGAAATAACCTCAATGAGTGTAGATCTTGATCATAAACTTGACATATGATAATCAATTTTAATACTTGGACATGATCACCAATGCTACAACATCAAATTAGCTCAACAACATGTATGGATTTGACATGATGAAAGAGATCCTTGATTGCTACAATAAAACTTCAATAATATGCCCTTGAATGCCTTTGAAATGCTCTTGTAAATGCTCTATAATGCTCTTGTGAATGAATTATTTATTGCTTATGAAGATGTAGGATGAAACTATGTGAGATATCCTTATATTTATACTTATCATAAGATTTAATCCCAAAATTCAAATAACACAAGATGACATCAAATAGGATTTAAAATTACTGAAGTCCCACCAAGAATATGCTCAAAAAGGGGTGTCCTAAGTTAAGGAGGACCCATTTTCCATAAGTCAAATGAGTCCTAGCACACTCAACTAGGATAAGTTTTAGAGGGGTAAAACAACATGCCAAAAGGGGGTCCTAGGACCTAGGAAGGACGGATTCGCCAAGTGGTGAATGGGTCCCAGGTCACTAGCCTAGAACTCAAACCTAAACAAATTAAGTGTTGTGAAACATTATTTATGAGTATAAATATTTATCCCTTAGAAAATGAAATAAATTAGGCTTTTATTTGAATTTAAGCAGCCAATTAATCTCTAATTAACCTCAATTGATTAATAAATCCCTAAAGTAGTGTGAAAGTGTAAGAAAATACTTTACAACACCCTAAATAAGGAAAAATTAAGTCCATTTAGTTAAAAGGGTCCCTAGACTTAATGTGAATATGAAAGACATTACAACATTAAATTAAGGAAAGATTAAGTTCATTTATTATTAATTATTATGAATTAAGTATGAAAAAGGGATACATTTTCCATTACTGCATTTTCCCCCCACTTTAGTAAGAGTTTTCCCCCATGAAAAACTCACACTAAAGTAGACATTCAAGACATTTATGTATGTAGAAATGACAAAGATAATGAATCATACCCTATCAAAGACCAAGAAAAATAAAGGAAAAATAATGGATCAAGCTTTGATCATTGCAAAACTATGTGGAACGCGACTGTTTGTTTGAGAAAAGGATCAAGCTTCGATAGTCTATCCAAAATGATGTGGATCGGGTCTAGACTATTTGTCCAAAAATGTTTTCAAGTGGAACACGATGTCCACTATGTAAACAATAGACACACACTCACTTTGGGGTAGTGGAACCTCATGCCATCCACTAGGTGAGTTATCTCAAATAGGTGGAAAATGAGAGAATCATATTATCCTCTCATATCATATCAAAGTTATCCTCCTGACAACTTCGATAAGGCACCACAATCCTAAATTATCTTATGAATGTTATGTATATAGGTTTTTGTTCAAAGGGATATCACTTCATGTAAGGTATTCTTCTTAGGGAACATCATGCCTAATGTCTCCAAGAGAGAGAAAATCAAGAATATCAAATTGACACTTATGGGATACCTCGTTTCGCATCATGCAACTAAGGGAAATCGTACACTTAGAAATATCACACTTTTGGAGGACATGAAACCCAATGACACCACTAAGAAAAGGATGCAACACAAGAAAGAAAATCACACCATAAAATATGTGAAATGTCAAAAGATTCCATTGATGTATTCCCCCACTTTAAAGTGGTTGCTAACACCATTGCTATGAGCAACTACTTTAAAGTAGCCAATGTTCTCTCCTTAGACATGAGAGCTTTTCTTAGAAAACCCTATGCCAAGTTCTATGTTTTTGAAATAAAGCTACATCATGAAAAAGGAAGGAGGGATTTCCCCAAAAAATACATAAGGGATCTATTGATTCGAGGTCAGTATGTCTTTGCTACAATGTTGTTTAAGAGGTTGAAATTTTCATCATTCCCCAAATACTCATAGAATTGGAAGAATGACAAAAAAGAGGAAAAAGAAAAATAATCCTTTAGGTCAACATGGATAGCACCTAAATGTCTCAATTCCTTACATCATCCCAAAAGGAAAGCATAAGACAAATGAAGAAGATAAAATGTTTATGGCATAGAGAAGAATGTAGGTACATATAGAGGAATACACAAAAAGATAGAGATACATCAAACAAAACAACACAAAGGACCACATTATGCACATGCAATCACATAAAGAAACATGAAAAGGAAAATACAGAAAAATACTAGTAAGGCACATGCAATTCAACCTATAAAAGTTCATCCACATCCCAATCTTGGTTAGTACAAATGGAAGGAGAATAACTATCCAAAGGGACAACATCAAATGACAAAAATAGGACAAGGCTAACTAACCCCTTGTACCCACTTAGTGTGAGACAAGGATGAGCCAAGATGATGGATGATGGTATGCTACTCCTTGCTAAAAGGAAATGGTTTTTCAGTGAATGTAAAACATGCAATAGTGAGTATGCTATGATCCTACAACTATTCATGGCAAGGATAAACATGAATTGTTATTGATTACAATGAGAAAACAAAGTTTAAACTTGATGCATATCTAATGAGATATTCCCACATGTAGTATCTATCAGTTCAGGATGCACCAAAGTTAAAGTTATCTTAGAAGAATCCTTTGTAATAGTGTTGATATTGAGTGCAGGCTTTTTTAATGCTTTTATTTCTTTTAGGGTGAAATAACCAAGACCACTAGTTTTTTCTTGCATGTTAGGCTCTATAGGGACACAAATACCTTGTTCTCTAGCACCAAATCCTTTTCCATTATATTCAAGTTGTTTCATAAGTTCATAACCTCTTCCATAAAGATTTTTCATTTCTTTTAGATTCAGTGGTTGCTCATAATCAACTTCATCAAATTTTGTTGTGTAATTTGTTACCAACACAAGGGAAGAAGATAAAGATGGGGGTTGAATCAGTTATCACAAAAATTATAATTATTAATTCTCAGATCTGATAAATAAACATGAAAGCATAAACCATCACCACATCAGAAACACACATAACACCAAGATTTTTTATGTGGAAACCCTATTAGGGGAAAAACCATAGTGGAGGTTAGTCCACAAGATTATAATCTATTAAAAGTATAAAAAATTATAAATGGGGAATGCACATGCATTCAGGCACATTGCATAGAGCTCACTGCTCAAATACAAAAAGGATTACTACCCAAAGGAAGGCACACTGTCTTATAGAAACATTCAGATTACATCCACAAGATTTTGAACTGAGAAAATAGCATCTTCTAATGCATGATTACAATTCTGGTTAAGCACATAAACTCTGCTCACTCTTCTTCACACTTTTCCTTTTCCTTCAATTGATTAGAACATTATTCACACAAAACACTTGCACATCACTTGCACATCTCTCACACCATATCTTCAAATGGTATAAACAATCGAACATATATATCCACAACTAAGAATAACATCATCTCCATTTTGGCTTCAACAAAATATAAAATATGTACAAGTTGTCAGCCCAAAACAAAATCATTATCAATGTGAATCAACCAATGTTAGCCACAACATAGTGAAGACCCAAAAAAATATCCTCGAACACAAAACACTTTAAACAATTATGCCTCGAAGATCCATAACACACTACAATCACCCTGTCGGCCGTGAACATGAAAAACATGAACACGCAAAAGAAAATCACCAATCGTGAGCATAACGATCAATGAAAACATACAACATAGATAGAGAATGATCTAGAAACATCCATGAGCATCATGAATCACCATAGAAGCATCTGCAACAAATAAAATTACTAAAATCACATTATCTTCTTTCAGGAGCACCAACTGAAGCAACAAAAAAATTGTCAGAACACAAATACTCATAACTCGATCAAATCTCCATGCAGATCTCTAAAAATTAACATGGATAAACTAGATATACTAAAAAAAAATCATTTTATCCACAACCTCCAATCATCAATATACTGAGCTAGCCAATAGTATGATGGCTAAACTATACTTCACTGCATCATTGACAACTTGCAAATTATTTTATTACAATTTTCTCAATATCCTCAACATATACAGCCTTAAAGACATTAATTCCAATAGTGTTGGCATAAATGACAACCACATATCATCAACTTCCAACAATATCCCCCTTTGGCATTGATGGCAACACATGATGTGAAAAACGTGATCAACGCAACTTTCTCTTAGCACTTTCTCCCCCTTAGATTTTGACTCTTTTCTCCTCAACTCTTTCACAATTTTTCACATGACTCTTCTCCCCCTTTGACATCAATGACAAAGATACACAATCTCTTACTCCACACAAACTCTAAATGACATTTCTGAACATCTGACTACTCCCCCTGAGTACCAGCCACCACAACATCAATCTAGATCAAGATATGACTATGAAATGCACAAAATGATGCAATTCAATGCATCTTAATTCTAATTAGGAGGGGTAATCAACCCTAGCTTCCCTCTGAGATACTCAAAATTATCCTTAGGCAAGGGCTTGGTAAAGATATCTACAATTTGTTCCTTAGTGGGTACATACTCCAATCTTACTTCCTTTTCACTCACCTTCTCTTTCAAAAAGTGAAACTTGATAGATATATGCTTGGTTTTTTAATGTAGCACCAAATTCTTAGAAATGTTAATTACACTTGAATTATCACAGAATATAGCAATAGGTTCATCGTACACAAATTTTATATCTTTCAACATATTCTTCATCCACAATACTTGAGTACAATTGTTAGCAAAAACAATGTATTATGCCTCTACAGTAGATAAAGAAATGGCATTCTGCTTCTTACTTAACCATGAAATCAGCTTCTTTCCCAAGAAAAATGCACCACCACTAGTACTCTTTCTCTCATTTTCACCTCCTTCCCAACCAACATTAGTAAAAGCACTCAAAGTAAGTTCATCATCTTTAGGATACCATAGGCCAAAATCAATTGTCCCCTTCAAGTACCTAAAAATCTTTTTCACAGCTATCACATGAGATTCCTTAGGGTCAGCTTGAAATCTTACAACAATGCATACTACATTCATGATATCAGGCCTAGTTTGAGTCAAATAGAGCAATCCACCAATCATGGATATCTATCTAGTATGATTTTATTTAGGTGAATCATCATCTTGTGTCAACTCACATCCGGTCACTATAGGTGTACCAACTAGCTTTGAATCTTCCATACCAAACTTCTTTAGCAATTCTTTCACATATTTAGACTGAGATATAAAGATCCCTTTATCTAGCTAAGTAATTTGCAATCCCAAAAAGAATTTCATTTCTCCAATCATAGACATCTCAAACTCACTTTGCATCTCATTAGCAAACTTCATGCACAAACTATCATCTCCTCCAAAAATGATATCATCAACAAAGACTTCAACAATCAAATTGTTATCATGATCAATTTGGAAATACAGATTACTATTAGCAGTACCTTTATTAAATCCAAGCTTTAACAAATACTTGTCCAATCTAGCATACCATGCTCTTGGGGCTTACTTGAGTCCATACAATGCTTTCTTTAACTGCAAAACCATATCTCCCTAATCAGTCAATTGAAATCCATCAGGTTGTTCAACATACACATCTTCTTCTAGTTCACCATTCAAAAATGCTAACTTGACATCCATTTGATAAACCTTGAAGTTTTTGTAAGCAACATAAGCAAGAAACAGTCTCACAACTTCAATCCTAGCAATAGGGGCAAAGTTTTCTTCAAATTCAATTCCTTCCATTTGAGAATGTCCTTTACACACCAGTCTTGCTTTTTTTCTAACAACTTCACCTTGCTCATTCAATTTGTTTTGAAAGACCCATTTAGTTCCATTTACATTTTTTCCTTAGGTCTAGGAACAAGAATCCATGTATCATTCTTCTCAACTTGCAATAGTTCTTCTTTCATTGCTTCCATCCAATGTTCATCTTTGTATGCTTCATTGACACTATTAGAATCAATCTTTGATATCAAACATTATTCTTCTCCAATCCTTCTCCTAGTTTGAACACCTTTTTTCTTATCACTTATAATCTGATCTTCTAAATGATTTAGTCTTACATACCTTGGAGTCTTAGGATGTTCCTAAACTTCAGTATGTTGTGATCCCACTTCTACACTTTCACTAGTTCCTTCCTCTTGATTTTCCTAATTCACCAGAATGATTTAAACTTGATTTTGAGTCTGAACTTTCTTTCCTTTATCTGGACTATCATTCTAATCATCTGAATCATATCCATAGGTTCTAGATGATCTAACTATTTCTTCATCAACCTTGACATTATCACTTTCAACTTCTTTCCTTAATCTCTTATTATACCACCGGTAGGCCTTCCTTTTAGTAGAATAACCAAGAAAGATTACTTCATCACTCCTAGTATCAAACTTTCCTATATATCCATCTCTTTTGATAAAGCATTTACTCCCAAAGATTTTGAAGTATCTAATAGTAGGCTTATGACCATACCATAGCTCATAAGGAGTCTTACTGGTATCACCTTTAACTTCTACCTGGTTGAGAGTGTTAATAGAAATACTCATAGCTTCTCTCCAATAGATATGAGGAACATTTCCTTCCAGCATCATAGTCCTAGCAGCTTCTTCAATTGTCCTTTTCTTCCTTTCCAAAACTCCATTTTGTTGAGGGGTCCATGGGGAAGATAATTGTCTCTTTATCCCATGCTCTTCACAAAAATAATTAAACTCACCGGAAGTGAATTCACCAACTCTATCTAATCTCAAACATTTAATCTTTAGACCTGTCTATGTCTCAATCATAGCCTTAAAAATCTTGAATTTCTCCAGAGCTTTAGATTTTTCCCTTAAGAAAGTAACCCACATCATTCTAGGATAATCATCAATGAGTATCATGAAATACCTATAACCTTGTAAACTTTTGACTCTAGAAGGATCACACAAGTCAGTATGCACAAGCTCCAACACTTCATTTGAACAATGTTGTTTTCTTCAAAATGAAACTCTAGTTTGCTTCCCTAACTGACATTCCTTGCATATGGTATTAGTAGGTTTTATCAACTTAGGAAGATCTCTCATAGCCTGAGTAGAATTTATCTTGATAATATTATCAAATTTTACATGACACATTCTCCTATGCCACAACCAACTTTCATCAACTTGAGCAATCAAACAACTTTTACTAGTAGCATTTAGGTGAAAGATATTACCTTTTGTTTTTGTACCAAATGCAATCACATTTTTAGAACTCCCCAATATTTTGCACTTTCTATCCTTGAATTGAAGATTGTATCCCTTGTCAACCATTTTTCCAACACTTAAGATATTATGCTTCAAATCTTCCACATATAGAACATCATCAGTATTATGCTTACCATCAAGAGAAATGGATCCTTTGCCACAAATTACACCATCTTTATCATCACCAAATCTTACAACACCACCATCATACTTTTCCAAGCTCACAAATTTATTTTTATCACTTGTCATGTGATGAGAGCATCCACTGTCAATCACCCATTCATCTTTTTCTTCAACTCTAGCCACCAGAGCTTTCTCCACATTTGTGCAAGTAGCAGATTTAGTAGCCACTGGATTATTCTCCTTGATAGCAATAAATACCCATTCATCCTCACTTGCATTCCCTTTATCATATTTATCATCTATCACACCTTCATTAGCAGCATAATAACACTTTCTTTGGAATCTAGGCTTGTTAGGTTTTGGCTTAGGAACTCTTTCTGGTCACCTTGATGCAAAATTGTTAGAGTAATAAGTTATTATGCTTAATTAATTACATCACATTGATTAATTAATTAAGTCACTTATTCCTCTTTATTACTTAAGCTAAACTTAGGCACATTAATAATTAATTATTAATTATTAAGTGTGCACACTAGGGTTTCATTTTAGGGTTTCTTGATCTCCTTCATAAGGATTGATCACATTGTAATAATTGATTCTCTTAATGCATTTTTACTGAGAGGTTTTCAGAGAACAACTTTTTTGGTTCTTCATATCTTTTGCATGTGATGTATCCATGCAGGTGATCTTGGATTCTAACATGGTATCTGACCGCAGCTGCCTGTTCGTGATATCGATATGGCCTCTTCGTGAGTTTCGGGTGGGTTTCCACAGCATCTTTTCTACAAGATCGGGCAGCCATCACTGTCAAACGACATCAAAAAAACTAGAAACGTCAAATCGGATTTTGATCCGAGGCAAAAAATTTGTCTCACGGCCTCTAGCACGCAGATGAGGCTCAAAAAAGCCCAAAAGCGTGTTTCTTGGTTATGTGCTCCCGAGGTCCGCCGCCGACACCACCGGGCGGCCACCCAAACGCCGCCACCGGCCCACTCCCCCACCGATCCGCCGCCGGGCCCTCCGCCAGCCCCTGAGGGCTTATTCTCTACGGCCGGCGGTCATATGGGAAACAGACGCTTAGATCCGCCCTGGCCAGCCCCCTACACTCCAGCAGAGGTCGTATGGAGAACCGCACCCTACAGCCCGCCAGCCCCTGGTCGCCCACAGGACCAGGGGCCAAAATTTTTTCTTTTTGCAGGGGAACTGTGTTTTTGCACCGACGGCCAGATGGCCGTCAATTTTAAGCTTGTGAACGGCATGACGTCATCGGCCGTATGGCCTCTTTGCCCCTCCTAACCCTAGTTTCTTCTAAAAGAGCATTTTTTTCTTTTGGCCATAACTTGGGCATACGGTATCGAAATCGGGCAAACGAGATATCGCCGGAAAGCTGGTTCCGAGTACTTTCCAGTAGTATAGTTTATTTTTCAGTATTTTACTGTTTTACTGCATTTATTACTGTTTGAAGTCAGACGTACTTTTTATACTTCCGAGCTCATAACTTTTTGCCACGATCTCCATTTTTCACCTCGTTTGAAGCATCGGAAAGGTATTGAGGAGCTCTAGGTTTTTGTCTATGCAATTTTTCTGTATCTATCCTAGGTTTATCAATTAGTCCAGATTTGGCCCGATGGGTTGTTTGGTGATTACTTGGATATTTTGGCAGTTGGGAGAGTGCATCTTGCATCTTTGCACTTCGTTTTCAGTAATACATCATTCAATAATTGCTTACTGCTTCATAGATTCCAGAGTTGTTCCTGCTTTTTTGAGTTTCTTTTTCGCATTTCCTTAGACAAGTATAAGAATATTTGAGTTCTTCCACTTCTTTGCAGCATGTTATCTCTTGTAAGGGGTTTGTCCCACTGGGTTTTTCCTTCTCTTACTCATTCTTGCATTTGTAAATGGGTACCTGATCAGGCCTAGTTGCGGGACCCATCTTTGCTTTCATGCATCTTATTCTAGTGTTTTAGCTTCTTCCTAAGTTCATCTTAAGGGGGGGTGTTAGAGTAATAAGTTATTATGCTTAATTAATTACATCACATTGATTAATTGATTAAGTCACTTATTCCTCTTTATTACTTAAGCTAAACTTAGGCACATTAATAATTAATTATTAATTATTAAGTGTGCACACTAGGGTTTCATTTTAGGGTTTCTTGATCTCCTTCATAAGGATTGATCACATTGTAATAATTGATTCTCTTAATGCATTTTTACTGAGAGGTTTTCAGAGAACAACTTTTTCGGTTCTTCATATCTTTTGCATGTGACAGGTATCCATCTTGCATGCAGGTGATCTTGGATTCTAACAAATGACCTATATTATTGCAAGAAAAACATTTAATAAAAAATTTCCCTTTATACTTACCTTTTCCTCTGGCCGCCCTCTTGACAATAAGTGTTTCAAGCTGATCTAGTTTTCTCTCTTCTTCTTCAATCTCTCTCATTTCCTCCTTATACTTGAACATTTTTCGAGAAGAAATTTCGCCCAGATCATATCTCTGCTTATCCTTTCTGGATATAGTAGCTTTGAATGCAGGTTTTGTCTTAGGAAGAGAATCACCAAAATCACTTAACTCAAAAGCAGTAAGCTCACCAATCAACATATCTCTAGTTACATTTGTCACAGTCTAGATCTCCTTAATAGCAATAGCTTTTTCTTTGTATGCAATAGGAAAGGATCTGAGCACTTTAGCAACAATTTATGATTCTTCCAATGTTCCACCAACACATCTGATAGTACACACGATTTCATTCACTCTCTACATAAAAGAATTGATGTTCTCATCATCACCCATTCTCAACATTTCACATTTCCCTTCAGGCTTTGCAACTTAGCAATCTTCACGTGGGCATCACCTTCATATAAAGTTTCCAAATTTTTCCAGATCTCATAAGCAATCTTTAGCTCCATTACATTTGTCATTTCAGAATCAGTCAGAGCACTCAATAATGCTTCCTTAGCCATGATATTGTACTCAACATCCTTAATCTCAATTGTAGTAGAAGGACCATTCTATGGGATGATATACCTATTCCTTTTAATGTTCTAGTGGGGTTCACCAATGAATCTTAGATGACACTCCATCTGAGTCTTCCATAGAGAATAATTAGTTCCATCAAATCTTAGACTATCCTTCTTATATGTTGCCATCCCAGATCACCTCAAGCTATTAAACTTCTTCCGAGGAACCTACTCTAATACTAATTGTTGGCAACACAAGGGCAGATAACTAAGAGGGGGGTGAATCAGTTGTCACAGAAAATTATAATTATTTAACTTATTATTAGATCTGATAAATAAACATGAAAGCATAAACCATCACCACATCAGAAACACACATAACACCAATATTTTTTATGTGGAAACCCTGTTAGGGGAAAAACCATGGTGAAGGTTAGTCCACAAGATTATACTATGTTAAAATTATAAAGAATTATAAATTGAAATGCACATGCATTTAGGCACACTTCCTAGAGCTCACTACTCAAATAAAAAAAGGTTTACTACCCAAAGGAAGACACACTATCTTATAGAAACATTCAGATTACATCCGCAATATTTTGAAGTGAGAAATAGCATATGCTAATGCCTGATTACAGTTCCAGTTAAGCACATAAACTTTGCTCACTCTTCTTCACACTTTGCCTCTGCCTTCAAAAGATTAGAACATTATTCGCACACAACACTCGCACATCTCTTGCACCATGCCTTTAAATGGTAGGGTATGTGCATGATCATCATGGAAAAAATAGGCCCTTAAAGTGGCAAAAAATTCAAAAAAAATAGAGTTAGGCAACTTGACGTAAAAATTTGAATAAATTATCTATATTATTTCAAAAATATGTAAGAATAGAATTTGTAGAAAATTGAATGTAGTTTCTAAACTACTAGGTTTTTTTAAATCTATTTGGTGAAAATTTGAAATTTCAATTTAAATTTCGTGGAAAATAAGTAGGTGTCTCTTCCACCCTAACCAATAAAATGATAATATTTTTTTATAAGATTTTAGTTATAAGTAGAGGACTCATTCCAATGTGATGCATATTTTTTTGTAAATTTTTTCCAAGTAAATAATTAATTATGAATTTTTTATTACAACTTTTAAAAAATATAAAAAATTGTATGTCTGACCACCTTAACTTCATCAAAACTCATGAAATTCTTTTTAATCCTATAGTATTCAAGCATAGAATGTGATGCATGTTTCAGATTCAAAAATGTGATATTGTTTGAAAAATATAGATGTTTTTCAATCACCTATCAATTAGGACTTTAGTCATAATTCAAATAGAAAATGAATAATAATTATTTATTAAATTCAAAGTAAAGCATAATTTATATTGGTGGAAAGCTTAGAATCTCCTTTAAAACCCTTTTCATTTCATCAATTTTGGGTTAAAAAAAGTTGTCAGCCACATACCCTACACATACCCATCATATCGCCACTTTTTGTCCTATCATGATCCTACACATACCCGATATAAAAAATAAAACATATATATCCGCAACTAAGAATAACATCATCTCCATGTCAGCTTCAACAAAATATAAAATGTGTACAAATTGTCAGCCTCAAACATAAATAATTATCAATGTGAATCAACCAATGCCAGCCACAACATAGTGAAGACCCAAAACAACATCCTTGAACATAAAACACTTTAAACAATTATGCCTCGAAGATCCACAACACGCTACAATCACCCTGTCAGACATGAACATGAACAACATGAACACGCAAAAGAAAATCACCAATTGCGAGCACAACAATCAATGAAAAAGTACAACATAGATAAAGCATGATCTAGAAACATCAATGAGCATCATGAATCACCACAGAAGCATTTGTAACAACTCAAATTACTAAAATCATATTATCTTCTTTTAAGAGCACCAACTGAAGCAATAGAAAAACTGTCAGAACACAGATACTCATAACTCAATCAAATCTTCATGTGGATCTCTAAAACTTAATGTAGATAAACTAGATATACTCAACAACAAACCCTTTGATCCACAACCACCAATCATCAATATACTGAGCTAGCCAATAGTATGATGGCTAAACTGAACTTCACTGCATCACTGACAACTTGCAACTTATTTTATTACAATTTTCTCAATATCCTTGACATATATAGCCTTAAAGACATTAATTCCAATAGTGTTGACATCAATGACAACCACATATCAGTAACTTCTAACATAATTTACTTATTCTAAAGTGGTCAAGGTGGATGCTTTCAAATTTTGTGTTGACATTACTGCTTTTTATTTTCCCTTGTCAGACTCTTTTGTTGTGATCTTGTATTCTCCCGTGAATGTAGGTGTGAAATATAAGGAACCTCAATCATCTTATAACAACTTAGTGACTTCATCAATCAATGCTATTAGGTTTCCACAATCCATATCATCAGTATTGTAGATTTTTGGATTTTGATTGTGTGTCAATTTTTTGAGCCAAAAAATTGACACACAAATCAAAATCTAGAAATCTACAATACTAACTTCATCAATGTTCTTTTTGTGTTCTTCTTCCTTCATGACTTCCACTTTTGCAGTTTATTTGAATGTTTCTAGAGGATCTCTTTCTTCTTTCAAAACAATCAAATAATTTTCAGGTTCAGGATTGGCCTTGAGTATGTAAACTTTGTTGTCATAGATGTACTTCATTTTACGATGAAGGGTAGAAGGAACCCTATTCATCTCATGAATCCATGGTCTGTCTAAGAGGATATTATATGAAAGATTGTGAGGTATAAAGAACCGGTGTTTGCAAGGTAACCTTTCCAACTTTAATAGGTAATGTGATTGATAGAATAGCCAAGATCTGATTGCAAACATGAAAATACCTTCCACAGAAGAGGAAAATGAAAAAGCAGAGATTGCATAAAAACATGCAATTTGATATATTTGAAAAGACCAATTAATTACAAAAGATTATTTGCTTTATAAAAGCAAAGATTCATAAACCTAATCTTATCTTGAGCAACAAGATAGCTCAAAAGATAAAGATAAGATCCTATAGCCTAGGAAATAAAGATTGCCTAAGTAAACTTATGCAAAGTGTAATTAATAATTAATTACACCAACACCCCCCCATAAGTGCAACTTAGGGAGAAGTAGATTATTATGCAAATATGAGTCCCGGCAACAAGGCCTGATGAGGTACTCATGTACAAATGCAAAGAGAGAAACCCCCCAGTGAGATGAACTGCTGCGAAGAATCACTGGAAGAACTCTGTAGAGTAACACTGGAACTTGATATAGGCAAGCAAGAAAATTCTTCTGTATACTACTGAAACCAGATGAGAGTCACTGGTTGACTCAAGGAATCATGATAAAGCAACAAAAGACCCGAAGCCACGGAACACTCGAAACTCACATACTGGATCAACTCTGGAATCTATAAGCAACAGTAGATGAAAAAGATGAACCCATAATGATGACAAAATCTGGAAACCATGTATCTCGATGCCGATGCCAACCTGTGACTGAAACTCTTCCATGGGAAGGAGTACCAAAAATAGACTCTGGAACAATAACCATAAAAACATGGCCCTCAAATTGAGATGGATCCAATGTGTATCATTAACCATAGGCTCTCAATCTGAAGTGTGAACCAATGAATTCGACATGTGTCAAGCAAGACAAGAAATGTGGCCAAAAGAAACTAAGAGACTAGATAACCCATACGAGTTGCCATCAAAACAAAATGAAATATGGGATCAAAGTGAAAAACAACACTCTAATCAGATTATTATGCATGAAACCCCCCTGAATGGAACTTTATATCAGTTCATTTATTACAATACCCAATGATTGCATAAGGAGATAATGCAAAACTACAGAAACATATGTGAAAATGCAAACCTAGAGCACGAAACAAAAATGAATGCATGCCTAAAATAAGTTACAAATTTTCTAGAAATGACCTCAGATCTGCATAGTGGCCGAATCCAGCTTTCCAACGCCGCAAAAATCGTGAAAATCGGACAAGTGAGTGAAAAGATATGTGTCCCAGAGTGAAAACAGCAACATCTGACTTCCGAGGCAGAAAAAAGCATTAAAAACGAAAAACCAGAAAATATCACCAGCACCAATGCGTAGATCTCAAAAACAGCTTTTCGGTGATACCTTGTTTGCAAAAAAATGACACCGTATGTGAAAGTTATGCCCGATTTGGTGAAACTGGTCCAAAACTGCCCAATATGGCTCCCTGCAGCCCTCAGGGGCTAAAAAAATTGGGCCCCTGGTCGCATGCAGGACCAGGGGCTGGCAGCTGGCTCCTTCGGCGTAGCCCCCGGTCACCCACGTGACCGGTGCTGGGGGCTGGAAGCCCGGCGGGGGGCTCTGGGTTGAGCAGCCGGTCGCCCATATGACCGCGCGGAGGAGTTGAAAGCCCTCGGGGGCTGTCTGCGCAGTCTGGTGGAGTGGTATGGGGGAGCCACCGGCGGCGGTGGTGCACTGGCGGCCGCCGGGTGGCGCTCCCTTTTATAATTGGCGGTGCCAATTTCCAAACATATTTTTGATTTTTTTAATACTTTTTTGAATTTTTCTCGAAATCTATGCCTCGGGAACAGTGCCTGGGGGCTGTACGGCCCTCGGGTAAAAAATTTTTGCTTCTCCGGTCGAAAGTGTCCAAATCAGACATGCTTTATATGAAAATGGGGGTTTTTGGGCGCTGCGAATCCAATGGCGAGGTTCGTTTGGGCCCAAAGTGCTTCGAAAATCAGGTGACCCCCAGATCTAACAGATAAATCACCGATCTTACAACCCTCGCAGATCTGGCAATCGGTGATGAAAATGAATAAAATGAAAGCCATTTCTAACTTTTTCCAGCGCTCTGAATCCAACGGAAAACCCCGATCTGATCCAAGATGCTACATAAATGTACTCAAAGATTGAAACCCTCGAGGGACTCCGAACGAGCTTTGTAACAAAATCCTCCAAAAATGCTGAGAAGGGGCTGCGAATTGAGGCTCTGATACCATGTTAGAATAGGCAAGATCTGATTGCAAACCTAAAAATACCTTCCACAGAAGAGGAAAACGAAAAAGCAGAGATTGCATAAAAACATGCAATTTGATATATTCGAAAAGACCAATTAATTACAAAAGATTATTTGCTTTATAAAAGCAAAGATTCCTAAACCTAATCTTATCTTGAGCAACAAGATAGCTCAAAAGATAAAGATAAGATCCTATAACCTAGGAAATAAAGATTGCCTAAGTAAACTTATGCAAAGTGTAGTTAATAATTAATTACACCAACAGTGATGACTTTGATTGATTGTTTGCCTATGTTATCAAATCCATGGATAGATAAAGAATCAAGTTGAATTTGGATTTTGTCTGCTTCAATCTTGTCAAGAAGGTTTATGCTACACACATTAAGGGTTGATCCACTATCAACAAGAGTTCTCTTTATCACATTTTGATTAATAGGAGATATTATCATGAAAGATTCTTTTTTTTTGCACTTCTAATGGAGGTAACTCATCTTGATGAAAAGTAATGTCTATGTTGACTGGAGTTACGGCTTGAATTTGGGGTTCCACATCATTTATTTGCACATTAGGAGGGGTAGCAACTTATTTTAAAGCACTTTGAAGCATGTTATGATAACTAGGTGAGGCTTGAATAATGTCCCACAAGGATATCTTATCAAAATTATTTTTAAGTTGTTCAATAAGATCATACCCCTTTTTGCTTTGTAAAGAAAAATGAGAAGCACTAGGCAAGATAGGATTAGGCAATGGGATGCATTTTTGGGCTATTTGTCTTGGTTATAGATTGTTCCTAGTGTTATATGTATGAGAAATGGTATTGGAACTCGGTTACTATGAATTATTAACATTATCAAGTTTCCTTTAATGCGGTTCTAAGATAAGCACGGGTTTATTTTGAACTTGTAGTTCTTATGAGGGTGGATAAATGATAAGTTGAGGCTTAGGTGGTCCAATGATTAGAGGAATTAAAGGAATTCTAATGTCCATAATCTCAACACACTTGTCCTTATTTTCATGATTTCTTAGCGGAGGGGAGTCTAATGTCACTTCATCATCTTCATCTAAGGAAGCCACATCACTATTATTTTAAAGACGTGTCAATGTTCTCATTTTCTTGCACCATGATATCCTCCCTAGTAGGAGAGTTTTTAGGAGAACTAAAAACTATATTTTCATGATATTCAAAGGTTGGTTCTTCCAAAATGACTTCATAACAAGTAAGGGAGTGAACCGTAGATTTTTGGCACCACAAGACTCTCTAACTCTTCTAGGGTTTTGCACCTAAAAGGAGAGGGGTAGGCCAAAAATGCTAGCTAGGTTCATTCAAATTATGCAATGTAGGATGTTGTTTAAGATAAATAAAATGATCTAAGTGCAATTAGGTGATCTATATGACTGATTATGTATGCAAAATCTAAGATTTATGTTATTCTGGAAAACACGGTGTTGTTTGCAAAAAGCTTAAAAGAATGAACAAGAATGCAAATTAAACCTAAAAAAAGGTTGTTTCTCATAATGTGTGTACCTAGGAAGCCAAATAAGACTTAAAAACAATCTAGAAAATTGATGAAGTCATATTTTGAGCTAATTGGGACTCATTCGCCACCCTAGGCAAATAAGTCCTAGTTCTGGGTTTTTCTGCACAGAGTTGTTTTCTATCAACCAAAACTAGGATCTGCATCTAACTTAAAACTACATCTCAGGAGGAACTCATTCACCATGCATGATGAATTGATCCACTTTCAAATTTATGCAACTTCAAATCTGTGTTATGGACCTTGACACCTGCACAACTATTTCTGACGGAAACCTGACTCAGGATCTCAAAAAATTCCTTCAAAAATAGCATAAAATTATTTTTCTAATGGGGGGTTTTCCTTGGTCAAACCCCTAGTTGGGTAATTAAACCTTGAATAGAGAAAAATCTTCATAAAACCCTAGCCTTAGATGTGTTAAAGACTAGGAA
Organism: Sequoia sempervirens; assembly: GCA_007258455.2. NCBI lineage: Eukaryota > Viridiplantae > Streptophyta > Pinopsida > Cupressales > Cupressaceae > Sequoia > Sequoia sempervirens. Next base: position 596,799,091 of record VDFB02047230.1, on the reverse strand, counting down.
AGTGTAAAATATGACAAAAGCCCTATTCTATTGTGCTAGAATAAGAAATGGAAAGATGATTTGTGTGATGCAATATCTCAACCCTAGAAACCTTACAACACATAAAAAAATTGAATTGAAATGGCATGCAAATGACAAGTAAAAAAAATGCAAACCTTAATATGAAGATAGAGTGAAAATGGAAGATGGAATCACTTTGAAATCAAGTCTTTAGGTGTGATTTTATGGCTAGTTGCATCTCCTCAACCTAGATTTCTCCATGATTCACCATAGGCATCCATCATCAACCCTTTGTAATGTTGAATCTTGACCTAAAGAGTGAGCTTCAAGACCTGCAAAAACCCTAGTTTGCTGCCCTAAAACTTCAACTTTTGCTAATGAGACTTGTTGTAGAAGACTTGACTTTAGAAATTTCTCTTGTGAAATGACTAAAAGATGTGTAAAATGACTTAAAATGAGTATTTATAAGAAAAAACACCTAATTTTCCCATTATTTAGACCTAAGAGGCCGACATTTATTGAAAATTCAAGTTGAATTAATTAAATTCCCTCGTAAAATTGAATTTTCCCTCAAAAGGGACTCATTCGCCACCCTTGGCGAATGGGTCCCACCAGAGGGGACTCATTCACTCAAGGTGGAAAATGGGTCCCACTACTGATTTTTGAAGGTGGGTTTTTGGGGTATGAAAGAATTGAGTGTTGTTTGTCGGGTTTTAGGTGATTTCTCAAGTGAAATGGGCATCTCGATAAAAAATAATGGGTCTTAGTGGCCTATAAATGTTGTTTTGAAGGATAAATGATGTGAGGGGACTCAAAAGTGGGTCTAATTATGCAAGAAATTGTCTCTTTTCTTAACAGGGTCCAATTTTCTATGTCACATTTAGCCCCAACTTTAGAACCCATATGACTCTACATGCATATGTAAGCTAAAGGACTCTAAAAAATTTACCTTATTACATAAAAGGATACTTATTCAAAAGATGGGAGAACGAAGCCCCAGGTGTAGTTCTTTGCACAACCACAACATAAGGAACCGCATCCTACAACACACATTCATTAATTATCCAAAAATCCTTTTATCTAACTCCTAGGAATCCAATTCGAGGGTAGATGTATGCCCCCTTTGATTATACTTGTTTTATGGAGGTGGAATCAAGGTAGCAATCTAGCCACATGAAATAAGAAAAATAGTATCTTAGAGAATTTCCAAGTACCATGCCTCATGATGATAGATGAATGATGATGTTGGGTGTAGAATCATGATTCCAACACATCAAACGATGTCAAAAATGGATTACCCTAGCTCCTGTTATGTTGATTTGAAGAAGATATACTTTATGAATTCTTTAAAAGATAATAACCCTATGTTAATGCATAAGAGTAAAAAGAGGTGAAAATGGATTAAATGAAGTAGAAGAAAGTAACGTGTCACTTACTATTCATTTTACCTTTGTTTAGCTTGAGAGTGACGAGTGAGAGAAGAAAATGCCAAGTAGAGGGGATTACACACCTTTGTGGCTGGATGAGCTTTGGGAGTAGGTGGCATGTGGCTTTCTATATTATGAGGTGAGTCAATTTTGCAACTTTTTCCTTGTGATTTTTGTAATAATTTAATGATTTTAATGAATGGATAGGTTAATTTAGGGTCTTGGAAAAAAATTTCACAAAGTGTCCCCTTTTTTTTGCAAAGTGTCCTGTTTCTTTGTGAAATGTCCAAAAAGGGTTCTAAAGTGTCTAGGACCATTGAAAAAGCACACTAGATTGACTTTAGCACACTTTCTTGATGAAATATGTGAAAATGGAAGAAATCAGATGGATTTTAGAGAATTTGTGATGATTTTGATAGGCCCCTGCCCGATTGCGGCAATGGCTAGGGGGAAGACAACTCACATTTTTGAGAGATCATGTGCCAATGCTATCAGCATCAGAGATGGAGCATTTATAGTCAGTGGGTATCTATTGGGCATATCTTATGCCACCTATGAGATATCATGATGCCATGCCTATGGTTTTGTGCGAGAGTTGGGATGCTAATACTTGTACCTTTCATCTTCCCACAAAGGAAATGACCATCACTCTCAAGGACATACATCTCATTCTCTAAGTTCCTGTTTGGGGAGAGTGGGTATATTTCTAGAGGGATCAGTCATTTCGGGAGAAGAAGAGGGACATGCAGTATTATCTAGGTGGACATGTACACGATGAGCAGGTTAGAGCATGGATCGAGCTCCCCATGCTATTATATTCATGAGCTCCTGTGTTATATGGATTATGATGCACATAGTGGCTCTAGTTCTCAATCCAAATGGACAAGTGACACTCTTAGATGGAGGACTAGTACATTTGATATGAGGGATGTATGAGTAGAGGATAGTCTATGCTTGGGGCCACTACATTTTAGCACACTTGTATTATGATCTTGGTCAGTTTGTGTTTTGAGAGATCGACAATATGGTGCACTGTATGCTTCTACATGTGTGGTTCCTCAAGCATATCACATGCACCAGGCCTATCAGATTCCCTTATGATATAGGTGCAGGATATCCATGAGCATTCCTCTATCCATTGTGACACTTGTGGAAATATGGGGATTTACACTTTTGGAGGGTGAGATTTGATTGGTTGGAGGAGGATGAGATCTTGTGGATACCTTATATACTCACTCTATAGTGGCTAGATCCCACAGGATAGCTATAGAGGATGCAAATGGATAGGTATCTAGCTGGGAGGCATGATTATGTTGTATGACCTTTCTACTATGGACGTCATGCGACAATTTGGATAGGTGCAAACACCACCGAGGGTGTTCCCCTTCATTAGATGATCAGTGTGGAGTGCATAATCAATGCAGAGTGCCTGAAGGCCAAGTGATATTGTTCGGCTGACTATAGATCATGTTCATGAGAGTGATTCCAATGATTCAGATCATGACTAGCCACTAGCATCTAACACTGATGATGTTGGAAGCATAGATGAGCACGAGGAGTGGTGGTCATATGCACAAACAACTCCTGTGTTCCCCATGTATTTCCCTATAGGTGATGTGAGACCAACATCAGATGAGGGGGATGAGCCAAAGGAGAGAGTAGAGGAGGTACGGTACAGGCTAGTAGATATTTTTACTGATGTTATTGATGATGAGTACCAATCTGATGTTAATCCTGACTATGAGGATAAAGATGGAGGAGAGGATGAGGAGGAGGAGGATTATTATGAGGAGGAGTAACGCCTGAGTGAGGGTGGTGAGGTAGCTATTGAGGATTGGTACAAGCATGGAGAGTATTCACACACGTACAAGACTAGATCATGCATATTAGCTACAACAGACATTAGCACTCAGAGTCAGAGAGAGGCTAGCACATCCTTGATTCCCCCGAGAGAGGATGAGGTTGACATTCCTCATCTGACTAGAGACATAGGTGATGACATTAGATTTTACGCATGTACTTTAGTATTTTATGCTTTGTTTATGTATATATATATATATATATATCATGATGATGATTATTGATTGTGTACATTGTCTATCTTGCAGGAGCGACAAGAGACTGACAAGAGTTCTATCATTAGGATGTTGTGGACATAGTTTCTACATCCATCGATGATGAGGAGATGGATCCCGATTATGTGACCCCACCAATCATGGAGGAGGAGCTAGAGTCACTTAGACCTTTCGCGAGGCTACAAGCAACATACAAGAGCATGAGGAGACGACTCTGTCAAGCTAAGAGTGTAGTAGAGACATCATAGAACTCAACAAAGGTTGAGAGGCTACATGCAGAGCTAGCACAAACATGAGCAGAGAGGGATCGGACGGTAGAAGAGTGGCTTGTAGATGTTGGTTGAGTATAGGGTCTAGAGTATGTACTTAGACTCGGTAGTTCACGATCACGATCACACACGACCGTCTCACGAGGTCCAGGGATTGAATCATGAGTGCCAGATCCTGAGGGGTCTAGCTCTCACAGACCTCTATGACTTTGTATATGATACTGAGATGTATATAAAACTTTGATATATATATATATATATATATACATGCACATTTGGTGTTATTATGATTTGTTTCTTTGTGTGGATGTTAAATGCAATGTGATTAATTAAATGACTTATGGTAAAATTATTTAATTAATGTCGACATGATTGAACATGATTAATGTGATCTAGTTTAAAATATATTTCAATTTTATTATTAGATACAACATTGTTTATTAGAAGAGAATATGTTAAATTAAATACACCAATAACTCATATAAGGATCTAACTTAACATAACACAAAGGTGAATAGTATGAATCCTAAAGTAATTATAAAATGAACTTAAATAATTACCTTACTATTCAAGACAAACACAAAATTAGTTGTCAAGAACGAAGCAATGTGAAAGTTATTTAGAATAACATCAAATAAATTTAAACAACACTACTTTATCCATCACACTATTCAAAGAGGTCATAGATAATACCGACACAAATGCATAGCATTAATGGGTTCCTTAAGGGGTGTTCCATCAAGTTGTGTTAAGATATAAGCACCAGAACCATAATTGGTATCAACTATGTAAGGTCCTAACCAATTAGGGTTGAATTTATCTTCATCTTCATTGTCAGCACTAGTATTGTGTTTATTTTCAATAAGAACAAGATCTCCCTTAGAAAACGATCAAGGGATGATGTGTATATTGTGTTTGCATTGTAATTATTTTATGTGATCTTGGAGATGTTCGAGAGCGTTAATGTGTTGTTAGTCGAGCATCTCAAGTTGATGTAATCGTTGAGTTTTATAGGTGTCATCATCAATAAGATCTTGGAGATAAATTCGCAATGTAGGAATTTCTAACTCCAAGGGAATGATTGCATCAATGCCATAAACAAGGTTATAAGGAGTATTTCTCTTGGATGATCTAACATTTGTTCTATAATCCCAAAGTGCATAAAATAGTTGTGTATGCCAATCTTTATGATGCTTGTTGATAGTTTTCTTGAGGGTTTGTTCAAGAATATTATTAGTTTTTTCAGCTTGGCCATTGGATTGCGGATAATATGGTGTGAAAAGCGATGGTGAATGTTGAACATTTCAAGAAATTTCTGAACTTCGGTATTCTTAAATGGATTTTTGTTGTTAAAAAAAATTATGGAAGGGAGCCCAAAGTGACCAATTATGTGCTCCAATATGAAACAAAAAATTGCTTCAGCATTTGTAGAACAGAGACGAATATCTTCCAACCATTTTGTGAAATAGTCTCTTGCAGTGATAAATGTATCTCCAGCTGAAGGAGGTGAAATTTTTCCAATAAGATCCAACCTCCATACTGAAAACAACCAAATGGGAACTTGGGCATGGAGCTTAGCAACATGAGCATGGATCAAATGGCTATGTTCTTGGCATTTGTGACATCGTTTAACGTAAGTGAAGCAATCATTTTCCATATGTCTCCAATAATAATCCATATGGATAAGTTTTTGCACTAACGATCAACCTCCAAAATGACCACCATAGGCACCAACATGAGCCTGTTCGAGCGCTAAAGGGATTTCAGAATCTTTAAGACATTGTAATAAGAGACCATTAAAATATCTTCTATACAATGCATTTACGAGGATCACATATTTAGCTGCTAGCTTGCGTAAACATTTTTGAGTATTTATTGTGGTAGGTTCAGGAATAGTACCATCTTTTAAATAGTTGTATATTGTATCATACCATTCGCACAAGGAATCTTGAGTTATTACCAAAATTTCTTCTAGAGGAGTATCAATCGAAGGTTTCATGATAGGATGGATAACAAAGGTGCAATCTGTGGAAGGATCATGTGGGGATATAAAAGAAGTTGCACTTGCCATTGTATATGCTTGTCGATTGTCTTTTCGTGGGATGTTATGAATGGTGAATGATTCAAACTTCTCTAGAAATTTCATTATAATATCCTTGTTTTCTAATATCTTTTCATGTTTAGTTTGATATGTACCATTTATTTTTTTGATAACCAATTGTGAATCACCAAATATTTTGATATGTTAAATATTCATTGTTAAAGTAGCTCACAAACTTGTGATCAATGCCTCATACTTAGCTATGCTATTTGTGCATAGGAAATTTAATCTATAGGACAAGGGAAGAATTTTTCTGTCAGGTGGAAGTAATACCACTCCAACACTAGAACCTATTTGACACTTAGAACCATTGAAATACAATTCCCATGGTTTAATGTCAACCGTTAAGACATTATCATCAGGAAAGGAGTCATGATTTGTTAGAGAAAAGGGGGAAGGACCATCAGCTAAGTGATCAGCTAAGGCTTGTCCTTTGATTTCTTTTTGTGAAACCAACTTAAGATCAAACTCAGTTAACAACATTACCCACTTAGCTAGGCATCAAGAAAGATCTGTTTTGTTGAAAAGATGTTTGAGAGGATCAATTTTTGTGATGACTTGTATTTCAACATTTAGTAAGTAATGTCGCAACTTACTAGTAGTGAATACAAGATCCAAGCATTATTTTTCAATTGGTGAATATCGAGTTTCGTAATCAATTAAGGTCTGACTTATGTAATAAATAGGGTGTTCTTTGCTATGATCATCTTGTTGAGACAACAATGCTGCAAGAGCATGGGCAGATGCAGTGATGTACAAGATAAACGGTCTGTTTGGCATGATGATTTATAAAACAGGTGGGGTTGCAAGGTATTCCTTTAAACTCTCAAAATATTGTTTACAATCCTCATCCCAATCAAAAGGTATACCCTTTTTAATGAGATGCATGAAAGGTAATGTGTGATCGGCTAAAGACGCAACAAAATGACAAATAGCTTGAATTCAACCTTGTAACATGCACAACTAAGAAATATTCCTAAGAGGTGGCATGTTAATGATTGCATCAATTTTTTTCATGTCCACCTTGATGCCTTTGTGAGATATGACAAACCCTAAAATTTTACCGCTATCTACGTCAAAGACACTTTTTTGGATTCAATCGCATATTGTATTTATGTATTCTTTCGAAGATTTTGTGAAGGAAATTTACATTGTCTTGTCATGTTAAATATTTTGCTAGGATACCATTGACATAATCCTCCAAAATTTTGTGAATATAATCGTGAAAGATTAATGTCATTTCACATTGATAAGTTGCACTGACATTCTTTAGACCGAAGGGCATCACAACCCAACAAAATGTTCCTGAAATAGTTGTAAAGGTTGTTTTATATTGATCTTGAGGGTTAATAAGGATTTGATTATAGCCAAAAAATCCATCCATGAATGACAAAAAAGCATGTCTAGCATTTGAATCCACAATCATATCTATATTAGGAAGCAGAAAGTCATCTTTTAAGGAAGCTTTATTCAAGTCTCAAAAATCCATACATATCCTAATATGATTATCAGGTTTTGAAACTATAACAATGTTTGAGATCCAAGGTGAATAATCAATAGGGAAAATAAATTTTGCATCAAGGAGTTTTTCAAGCTCTGCTTTGACATGCAAGGCTATGTTAGGGTGCATTTTTGTATCTATTGACTAACAGGTCTAGCATTTTCAGCAAGGACAATGTTATGTGTGACAATTTTTGGGTCAATTCCTAGCATATCAGAATATTTCCAAGAATTTTTTTTAGGAAAATCATGAAGTAAAGTGGTAGTGTCTTCTTGTTCTTCATCATCAAGGAACTTCCCAATCTTAATAACTTTGTCTTTATCATTAATTTCCATTAGGACATCAATTGTATCTCCTAAAGGGAGTGCATTAGATTTAGGAACTTCGGATTCATAAGGTGCTTAAATGATATCACTTTCTTCTTCCTTGGTAACAATTAGAGCATGAGGAATTCATTTCATGGAAGTGAGCGAGGATGTGTTATCATAAATTCCTAACATGTGTTTCAAAGTTTCATCACTATCAACATACTTCCATGATGGTGGTAAGTTCATATCAAGCAATTTAGGATGTTTAATTGTGAGTTGGTGGTTTGGTTGATATGTAATAGCGTTAATGTTCAAAGATGGTTGTTGAGTAGCTTTTGCCATTTAAAAAAAAGAATATCCCTATCTAGTTTTTGTCTCTTGTGTATTAGGGACACAAATACCTTGTTCATGTTTTCCACATCCTTTTCCAATATATCCAAATTGTTTTACAAGTTCATAGCCTTTTCCATAAAGTCTTTCCATTTCTTGTGGATTAGGCAGGGATTGATAATCTATCTCATCAAAATTTGTTGTGTATGTTGCATTTTTATCCAAATTATAGGAGATAGATGATTGTTCAAAATTTTGAGTTGACATGATTGTTGGTTGGTCTTATTTCTTATCTTTCTTTTGTGTGATTATGTATTTTCCCATAAACGATGGTGTGAATTATAAGGATCCCCAATCATTGCCAAACAATTTAGATACCGATTTTGTATTGTTTTGCTCAATTTCAAGAGGGTCTATGTTGGATGTTGGTATTAATGTTTTCAAAGGAATTGTAACCCCTTTTTCAAGGTGCAAGAAACTTTCAGGCTCGGGGTCTATTTCAACTTGATAAATATGATCATTATGGATGTATTTCATGATATGATGAAGGGTCGAAGGCACTACATTCATCTCATGAATCCATGGTCTGCCTAAAAGAAGATTATATGAAAGATCATAAGGCATGACATGGATAGGAGTTTGCAAAGTAGCCACCCCAACCATAATAGGAGAAGATTATATGAAATATCATAAGGCATGACATGGATAGGAGTTTGCAAAGTAGCCACCCCAACTGTAATAGGTAAAGTAATTATCCCAAGTGGTTGCTTTGTTGTGTTGTCAAATCCTCAAATAGATACAAAATCAAGTATTGTTTGTGACTTTTCAACATATAATCGATCAAGGAGATTCACACTACATACATTAAGGGAAAAACCATTATCAATGAGGGTTCGTTTGATACCTATTCAAATGAATTGAGCAATTATCATAAAGGCTTCATTTTGTTTATGTAACTCGAAAGGAGGGAGCTCATGTTGATGGAAAGTAAATTCAAGATTCATTTTTTGGATTAGAGCTACCACATCATTCAAAGTGGTACCAGAGGGAACTACAATTTGTTTTAAGGATTTTTGAAGAATGTTGTGATAATTAAGTGAGTTTTGAAGTAAATCCCAAAGGGAAATCTTGGCAAGAGTTTTCTTTAATTGTTCAACAAGATCATACTCCTTTGTGTGTTGGTTGTAGTGAGGAGCACTAGGCAGATTAGGTAAAGGTAAAGAGGGTGGTGTTGGTTGTGGCGGTTGCGGGTTGTTTCGAGTATTATATGTATGAGAAACAGTAACATTACTAGATTGCTGCAACACATTGGTTTTAGGTGGGTAAAGAGTGTACTGAGGTTGGTTAGAGGGATGAAATTTATGCAAGGATGGATAAAGAATAAGTTGAGGTTGAATTACATTAACATCCTTGGTTTTAGGTTTCTCACAACAAACCATAGCGGATGATTTCGGTGAGATGAAGTCTTGAAGGGACTTATCTAACAAGTGAAAATCATCATGACTAAAAGATTTGAGGGGTAAATTATCATCAATTGGTTTAAGCTATTCAAGAGAAGAATTAGGGGTGTTAACGGTCGTTATCATAAGGTTGTCACAACAAACCTTAGTGGATGAATTATGTGAGATGAAGTCATGGAGGGATTCATCTAACAAATCAAATTCATCACAAGCAAAAGGTTTGAGGGGGAATTTATCATTAACCAAGTTAGATTTCTCATTGCAAGCATTAGAGGATGAAGTGAGTGAGAGGAAGTCCTGAAGAACTTCATCTAACTTGTCAACATCATCACTACTAAGAGGCTTGGATGAGATGTTGTTTCTAACTTGAATCATTTGTTTGAAGGGTTGATTGGATGTTTCCATTTATTGTTTTTATGTATCGATGAATCTGATCTAAAGGAACTAGGAATGAATACTAAAAAGGAAATTTGAAAAATTCTAAGACTATCCATAAATGCCATGAAAGGAAGTAAAATTTATGCTAAGAAAACAAAAACAATTGAACTATAACAAAAAGGTATCTATAGAAAATAGAAAGGTGAAATGCAATAAACTAAAATTTGGAAATTCTAACTCAGAAACTGTAGTGGGACTAATTCACCCAAGGTGGTGAATGAGTCCCAGGGTATAAATTTTTTTAAGTTTTTTTCTGATTTTTTTTGTCTTTTCTAAATTTTTTTAAGTTTGTACAATGTAGAAATAGAATGCGAAGGAAGAATATTGGTATGGTTAATGAAATGAGATGTAATAACGAATTCTAAATGATGCCTTCACTAATGCAAGGTTTAAGAGGTCTTAAGATGCAAAACAATGAAAAATGATAAAATCCTTAAGTCCTAAGATGAAAATAGAAATGCAAATCAGAAATATATGATGTTCAAAATGCAGGTTCACCAAAATGAACTGTAGATTTTTGGCACCACAAGACTCTCTAACTCTTCTAGGGTTTTGCACCTAAAAGGAGAGAGGTAGGCCAAAAATCCTAGCTAGGTTCATTCAAATTATGCAATGTAGGATGTTGTTTAAGCTAAATTAAATGATCTAAGTGAAATTAGGTGATCTATATGACTGATTAAGTATGCAAAATCTAAGATTTATGCTATGTTGGAAAACACAGTGTTGTTTGCAAAAAGCTTACAAGAATGAACAAGAATGCAAATTAAACCTAACAAAAGGTTGTTTCTTAGAGTGTGTGTACCCAAGAAGCTGAATAAGATTGAAAAATAATCTAGAAAATTGATAAAGTCATATTTTGAGCTGACTGGGACTCATTCACCACCCTAGGTGAATCAGTCCCAATTCTAGGTTTTTTTGCACAGGAGTTGTTTTCTATCAACCGGTAACTAGGATCTACATCTAACTCAAAACTGCATCTTAGGAGGGACTCATTCACCACGCATGGCAAATCATTCCACTTTCAAATTTTTGCAATTCCAAATCTCTATTCTACACCTTGACACTTGCACAGTAATTTATGATAGAAACCCAACTCGAGATCTCAAAAAATTCCTACAAAACAGCTTAAAATTGTTTGTCTAATGGGGGGTTTTCCTTTTTCAAACCCCTAGTTGTGTAATTAAACCTTGAATAGAGAAAAAAATTCATAAAACCCTAGCCTTAGATGTGTTAAAGACTAGGAAAGTCTGAAATATGACAAAAGCCCTATTCTATTATGCTAGAATAAGAAATGCAAAGATGATTTGTGTGATGAAAGATATCAAACCTAGAAACCTTACAACACATCAAAAATGGAAATGAAATTACATACAAATGACAAGTAAACAAAATGCAAACCTTAATCTAAAGATAGAGTGAAAATGGAAGATGGAATCACTTTGAAACCAAGTCTTTAGGTGTGATTTGATGGCTAGTTGCATCTCCTCAACCTAAAATTCTCCATGATTCACCATAGGAATCCATCATCAACCCTTTGCAATGCTGAATCTTGACCTAAAGAGTGAGCTTCAAGACTTGCAAAAACCCTAGTTTGCTGCCCTAAAACTTCAACTTTTGCTAATAAGACTTGTTGTAGAAGACTTGACTTTAGAAATTTCTCTTGTGAAATGACTAAAAGATGTGTAAAATGACTTAAAATGAATATTTATAAGCAACAACACCTAATTTTCTCGTTATTTAGACCTAAGAGGCCGACATTTACCAAAAATTCAAGTTGAATTAATTAAATTCCCACTTAAAATTGAATTTTCCCTCAAAAGGGACTCATTCGCCACCCTTGGAAAATGGGTCCCACTAGAGGGGACTCATTTTCCCAAGGTGGTGAATGGTTCCCACTACTGATTTTTGAAGGTGGGTTTTCGAGGTATGAAAGAATTGAGTGTTGTTTATTAGGTTTTAGGTGATTTCTTAGGTGAAATAGGCCTCTAGATAAAAAAATAATGGGTCTTAGGGGCCTATAAATGTTGTTTTGAAGGATAAATGATGTGAGGGGACTCAAAAGTGGGTCTAATTATGTGTGAAATTGTCTCTTTTCTCAAGAGGGTCCAATTTTCTACATAACAGAGAGTTATCAATAGTTGGATTTTCTTGCTTATCAATGATGGAATTCTCTTGTTCAATAATGTTTTGCCTAGGGGAAGAGAGACAAGTTGGATTCTTATGACTCTCATTGATTGGATTTTCTAACTTCAAAATATCTGCTTTACCAATAGTAGAGATATTAGGAGAATGCCCAATTTGATTGTTATGATTTTCTATGATTTCACCCTTTTTCTCTAAGGTCTCATTTGCTTGTGCCATAATATCTACCCTAGTAGGAGAGCTTTTAGGAGAGGATAAAATAAGAGGTTCATCACATTCCATGGTTATATTTTGTAAAGTAGCTTCATCACAAAAAGGGGATGCATCAAGAGAAGAATAATTATGATTTCCATGTTTACCAATGATTGGACTTTTTCATTCAAATAGATCTTTCTAGATGGTAGGAGCTTTAGGAAAGGGAGGAACAAGATTCTCATGACTCTCAACTAGTGTATCTTCTAACACCAAACTATCTTCTTCACCCATAATACATATAGTAGGGTAAGAACAAATTTGATTGTCATGGCTATCTACAATTACATACCTATATCCTATAATGTCTTCCCAAGTGGGAGATGTGGGATTATCATAGCTCGCAATCATTGGATCTCTTAACACCAACATATACTCCTCACAAATGTGATTTTCATGATTTTCCATGATTTATCCTCTTTCACTAAAGCATTCTCACAAGTAGGGGAGGTGGTCAGAGATGAGTGGATACTAGGTAAGGTAATGTTACAAAATATTTCAATGATCTCATCTGCTTGTTTCATAATATGTTCTCAAGTGGGAGGGGGAGAGAGAAAAACAAGACTTTCATGATTCTCAATGACTATCTTCTTTCACCAAGAAACCTTCATCACTACTAGGAGAGGTATCGAGAGAAGAACAATTATAGTTTTCATGATTATCTATGCTTTTATCTTCTTGTATCATATCATCCTCACAAATGGGAGAGATAGTAGGGTTTGAGTGAGGGATAGGAAAGGTAATATTAAGGATTTTTTCAATGGTTTCATTCTCTTTCTATAAGATGTTATCATAACTAGGAAAGATAGTGGATGGACGGCTAACATGTTTCTTAAAGACCTCATTGTCGTGCTCTAAATTGAACTCATAAGAGGGGATTTTGTACTTATGCAATCCATTCTTAACCATATTAGAACCTCATCTCTTAAAAGGAAACATGCTAACATAAAAAATTAGGCTATTCAACTTATGCAATACTTCAAAAATGTAAACAAATGTTCTACAAATCTAAAATTCCCACTACTAAAATGAGTTTTGGAATGATTTTAAAAATGGCTACACTAAATGAATGATTTGATGTAGATGCTTAAAATAGAGATTCCTGAAAATTCCCAGACTAATACAATAGGTTACTAAAAAGTATAGAGGAAGTATAGAAAATCACCATAAAGCTCAAAAAAGTTGGTTTTTGTAGGCCTTGACGGACTCATTCTCCCAATGGTGAATGGGTCCTGGTATGCTTTTCTGGGAGACTTTGAATTAGAAACTGTAGCTTGTAACCTGAAAAAAATTATTGTCTCAGAATCCCTAGCAGGGACTCATTCACCCTATGGAAAATGGGTCCTAGTACAGGTTTTTTAAAATTGAAAAGTGCAATTTTTTGAGTGTTTATATGTGTTTTCTATTTCAAATATGAAACTGTAACTTCTATGACAAAAATTTCTAGAATTTTAATGTTGAAATGAAAGTCCAATGAAGGACAAATGATAACTTTTTGAAATGCATTTTTGACTTAATTTTTTAATATGAATGATTGAACCTACACTAATATGTAAGTACTATACAAAATTAGTCTAACACAATGCAATTTTTTCTTAATTTTCAAATTTAAAATGAGTGCAACATGCAAGTTTATACCTAAAATGAAATGTAATTTTAAAACCCGAGATGAAATGCAAACTAATGAAAATCCTAGATCTAGGGATTCAATGGACTCCAATTTTCATAATTTTGATGTTTAACGTCGAGTTCACCAAATGAAACATAGAAAAAGAGGTTCACCATAATGAGATCAAAATGATGAACCTAATTTTATTAGATGATTCATTCAATTATGAGGTGTATAATACATAAATAACAATAATAAATTAATCCTAACTATTACAACAACAAATACGAAGGTTTTAAGATGTTGAAATGATGTGTACCTTACTAAAAAAGTGATATTTCGGGCCTCATTAAGGACTCATTATCCCAGTGGAAAATGGGTCCCTATTAGGGTTCTAAAAGAATATTTTATGGGTTTTTTTCTTCAATGTATGCAACTCCAAAATCCAGATGCTCAGCTCTTTTTATGATCTTGCAAGTAAGATGACAACTTTTACAACCTAGTAATCTCAATAACTTTGCAACTTATGTTCTCCACTTTATCTTCAATCTAAAACCTATAATCAGACATCAAGATAGAGGGAAAATTGTTGATTTTTATCTAATAGGGGTTTAACTTGGTCAAATCCCATTTAGGTAATTAAACCTTGAATTGAAATAATGCATAAAGGAAAGATAAATGAACAACAATGTGTAACAACTCACCAATCCTCGATTGAACCTTGGAATTCAAATCTGAAACTTAGCATGAAACAGCCTCAATGAGTGTAGATCTTGATCATGAACTTGAAATATGATAGTGGATTTGAATACTTGGACTTGATCACCAATGCTACAACTTCACATTAGTTCAACAACATGCATTGATTTGACATGATGAAAGAGATCCTTGATTGCTGCAATAAAACTTCAATAATTTTCCCTTGAATTACTTTGAAATAGATGCTCTATAATGCTCTTGTAAATGTATTCTTGATTTCTTATGAAGATCTAGGATGAAACTATGTGAAATAGCCTTATATTTATACTTATCTTTAGATTTAATTGTGAAATTCAAATAACACAAGACAACATTAGATCTAGGATTTAAAATCACTAAAATCTTGCCAAGAATATGCTCAAAAAGGGGTGTCCTAATTTAAGGACCCATTTGCCATAGGGTGAATGGGTCCTAGCACACTCAGCTAGGACAAGTTTCAAGGAGGTAAAACAACATACCAAAAGGGAGTCTTAGGAACTAGGAAGGACCCATTCCCCAGATGGTGAATGGGTCCCAAGTCACTAGCCTAGGATGCAAACCTTGCCAAATTAATTGTTGTGAAACATTATTAATGAGTTTCAATATTTATCCCTTGGAAAATACAATAAAATAGGGTTGGATTTGAATTTAATGGTCCAATTAAGCTCTAATTAGCCTTAATTAATTAATAAGGCCCTAGATTAGTGTGAAAGTATAAAGAAACACCTTTCAACACCCTAAATAAGGCACAATTAAGTCCATTTAGTTAAAAGGGTCCCTAGACTTAATGTGAATATGAAAGAAATATTACAATATTAAACTAAGGAAACATTAAGTTCACTTATTATTAATTATTCCATATTAAGTAAGAGAAAGGGATACTTTTTCGCTACTACGAAACTTTAAATGGGATTATTTGTATATCCAACACCTTTAAGATGATTGCAGACCTTTGTAATTAAAAATAGTTCCATGACCCAGCATTATACTAGATCCATGTGTTGCTTTCAACACACAGGTTGTTGTTGCTATTAGCTATTTTTTTGTGCCATGCATTTTCTTTCTCCATGATTCAACTGAAATTTGAATCCATTTTCTAATCCTACACTTCTTGCATCTTCTACATCGGTGCCTATCAACCTCTTGAAAATATATAAACTTCAACATAGGTAAAGAAGCTCTGATACCAAATGTGGGAATAAATCTAAATGTTATTGATTTGATGATCTACCATTAAGTATGGATACAATATAAAGGATGAGAGGTAAAGGAAGGCGTAAGTAATTTGAGTAACTGACAACCAACTGATAGTTACAATGTAATACACAAATATTCACCAACAAAAATAAACCTCCACTATAATTCACCCACCCACCTTGATGTGTTAGTTTCATCATTTTAGTACCATGAGGTATCAAATAGAAAAAAATACTCTATAATTCCATAAGTATAATTGATTCATTATGAATGATACTTTGAAATTATAGCACAAGAATCAAAATCATATTATCAAGATGTCAATTATATACTACCTAAGGAATTTTAATCCATTTCTAGGACGTTAAAATTATAAACTCATAATGTGTTCATGTTTTTAATTAAATATGCATTGGTATATAGCAATTTTATAAATTTGTAATTTTATTATACATAAAATCATATACGTAATATAAAATACAAAAAATAAAACTCATGTGACTTTTCCTTAATGTATCTCAAGTTTTTATTTAAGTGTTTTAAATTTATGGAAGTAATAAATATCATTA
The DNA here is from genome assembly GCA_007258455.2 of Sequoia sempervirens. Taxonomy (NCBI): domain Eukaryota; kingdom Viridiplantae; phylum Streptophyta; class Pinopsida; order Cupressales; family Cupressaceae; genus Sequoia; species Sequoia sempervirens. Next base: position 596,782,675 of record VDFB02047230.1, on the reverse strand, counting down.
GCGATTATAAGAATGTGTTTGTAAGAGATTCCATGGTATATCTTAAATTGGATTTATAAATTCTATAACCTATTGTCAAACATATTCATCTTCATTCATTGTTTTAAGTAAATATCAAGTATTGATATCAGAGATTTATTCTTGAGTTGAAAATTTTCCATATATGGAAGAACTGGATATGATTAGTGTTAAAACTAGAAATCATCTTGATATATTATGTTTAGAACAGCTTGATGGGCTACCTACTAAAGTAATGCTCATATCAACAACTATGTTGTGATCCTTGGATTTTAATCTAATTTAGTTTGTTTCTTATTTAATATGTTAAGAGAATTATAAAAACAACTCATATAAATAAAAACGTTAGACTATGTGTTGGAAACCTATTTGAAGTGTTACACCTACTTGAAGGAACAAATAAGCGGGAATCTAAAATCATTATTTTTTCTTAATTACTATCATAAAATTATTCAAGAACCATGTATGACTAGATGAATATATCCATTGGTTAAGTGTAAACACATCCCCCTACTAATGAAATACATAGCTCCCTTAATAATTATTAAGTGTGCACACAATGTCAAATAAGGTGTCATAATGAAAGATATGCAAACCTTTATAGTTCAATAAGACTATATTAAGTTAACTATCATAGATCAAACTAAACTCACTAGACCAATTATAACACCCAATTAGGTTAGGGATCCACACAATCACTAAAATAAAAAGCTTCTCTTCACTTTAAGAATATTAAATTCTTTACTAAAAATACCAACCAAAAGAAGGTGGAATCTTGTTTTGTAGCACTAATCAACCTTAAGAATCTAATAACACATGCTCAAATCAAAGTTATAGATGAAGAAGTGCATAACATGCTTAAATAAAATAAATTAATATGTATGAAATATTGAAATTATAAATATTAAGATGTGCATACCATACTTATACACTATGTAAAACTCACTATACCAATTGTAACACCCAAGTAGTTAGGCATGCACACAATCACTAAAATAAAAAGATTTTGTTCACTTTAAGAATATTAAATTCTTTATTGATAATAAAAACCAAAAGAAGGTGGAATCTTGTTTTGAACTACCAATCGACCTTAAGAATCCAATAACACATGCTCAAATCAAAGTTCTCGATGAAGAAGTGCATAACATGCTTAAATAAAGTAAATTAATATGTACATAAAATATTAAAATTATAAATATTAAGATGTGCATACCATGCTTACAAACTGTGTAAAACCTTTGTATCATTTTACTAATTCAATCCAATAAACCATGTATACCTTCTATAATCTTTATGGTGTTGTGTATTATTTTACAATTAGAATTGTGAACTTTCCATGTATATTTGATGAATTGAATTTTATTTTATTTTTAAAAAGGGGGTAAATTTTTTATTCAAATGACTCAAAGAGTACAAAAACAATGGCCCAAGGCCACAACAAGAACATACAAGCACTCATAAGAAACCACAAACCCACAAAGGATACAACTAAGCAACTTTGTCTTCCATAATCAACTTGTCCAAGATCTCCTTATGCTCCGACCTCAGGGGGGGCCAATCCTCTATATCCCAACCACTTGGGTTCTTTGAAGCCCACTTTGCTAGACAATCAACCACTCTATTCCATTCTTGCAGAATATGATAGAAAGAAATATGGTCAAGCAAGGAGCACAAATTAAGAATCTACTTAACCACCACTGCTAATTGCTAATTAACCTCCTCCATATTTTGAGCATTCAGCATATCAATCACAATTTGAGAATCTAACTCACAAACAATTCTCTTCCACCCAAGAGATCACCCTTTTTCTATAGCAAAAAGAATAGCTATAGCCTCCATAATAGTATTAGAATAACACCCCTTATAAGTAGAGAAGAAGAAACCAATATATCCCCTGCTATCCCTACCAACACCACCAATTCTCACATATCTGGGATTCCCTCTAGAGGACCCATCAATATTGACTTTTAAAGTCCCCTCGAGAGGAGGGAGCCACCTTCCATCTCTATGAATTTTCTTTTTATCCTACCTCAATCTCCTTTTGGCATAGGGGTCACCTCCCTTACCAACCATATTCAAATTCCTTATCATAGTAAGATCACAAGGATCTACTTGACTTGTAACATCACACTTGGAAAGAATAGTTTCCTGAAACCTACATATAATTTTCCCCCATAGAATGGTACTTATCATTTTTGAATCTTGAAAGATCTGTCTACTCCTTTCCAACCATAAGTTCCAAATGATTAAATTTGGACCAAGAAGCCAAGCAACCTGCAAAAAAGAAGATTTGGTAGGAGGATGTCCCAGGCTGTCCCAAAACTCCATTAAAGAGGTGGCATGAACACAAGCATGATTCCATGTTCCCCACCACAAATTCCAAATCTCTCTAGCATAAGAACACTAAAAGAAAAGGTGAGAAACACTTTCTTCACTCTCCTTACAAAGGGCACATCTAGACGAGCCATGGGTTCTTTCTTAAATTCTCCCAAGTGAGAAATTTACTTTGAAGAACCAACCAAAGAAAAAAATTACACTTGGGCTAGGAGAAGCAATTCCAAACCTATTTCCACGAAGGCACACCATCCCTACCATGCACCTATCTATCCAAATCTTGGTAACCAGAGGTAATAGTAAATTTACCCTTTGGGTTAAGACCCCAAGCAAGAACATCTCTATCCTGAAGAGAGTTACAAATTCTACCAACTAAAATCCCTGCAAGCTCCTAACAATCCTCCTCAGTGCCACCATGTGGCCATTCTTGAGGACTTTTCCAACAAGTCAATTGAACTTGCCCCCTAAGAATAATAGTTTTAAGATCAGCTACTCTACACCAACCAACAACCACAAAAATATCACAAAGGGGTTGTAAGTGAGGGAATTGAGAAATAATCGAGGGATGACCATCCCAAGAATCATGCCAGAACTGAGCATCCAAACCACTATTATAGATCCAAAAAAGACCTTTAATGAGTTTTTCCCACTTTTTAGGGTGTCCTAGATCATAGAACCCCTCCCCAACAAGTTGCACCTAGGAACATCTATACTGTCCACACCTATAAGGTACTTGTGAGTGATGATTCTCACCCAATATTGGTACTGGCTAGTGCACCATCTCCAATATAATTTAGTTGCAAGAGCTTGCCCCATTAAACTAGTGGATCTGAGGCCAAGACCCCCCTCTTGCTTTGATCTACAAATAGAATCACATCTAACAAGGCTCCACTTAGAAGAAATGAAATTACCAGACCAAAGAAATTGACAAGAGAGGGAATCAAAATCTTTCACAAAACTAGAAGGAGCCACTTGAACAAAAAAATTGTATATAGGTAGGGCATGAACAACTAACTTCAACAAAGTAACTCTTCCAACTGACGAAAGCCATCTACAGGTCTAGTGGTTGAATTTCTTGTGGAACTTGTCTAGAATTTCCTCCCAAAACTCTCTACACTGAGATCCCACACCAATCAAAATCCCAAGGTAGACAAAAGGAAGGGAGCCAATAGGAAACTTGAGAATTCAAGCAATCTTATTCTGAATAAGATGAGGAGTATTAAAGAAATAAATGAAAAACTTATCCTCATTAATTTTTTGTCTCGAGGTAGCCATATAAGTGTCTAAAGTTCTCCTGAATTCACTGGCTTCATTAATTCTGGCCCTCCCCATCAAAGTTGTATCATCCACAAAATGTAAGTGAGAATAGGGAGTAAAATTATCAACCCAACTCCATCCTTTAATCAATCCCTAACCAACCTTGGATTTGATGATTCTACCAAGCCCCTCATCCATAATAACGAACAAGTAAGGAGAAATCGGGTCTCCCTGGCAAAGACCCCTAGAGGCACTAAAAATCTCAGAAGATTCCCCATTTACCAAGACCGAGAAGGAGGTAGAGGAAACACAACTCATAACCCAACTAACCCACTCACTACTAAATCCAAAAGCTTAAAGAACTTTTTGTAAAAAATCCCATTTGACTTGATCATAAGCCTTTTCCATATGTAGTTTGATAAACATGGCCTTCTCTTTAGAAGTGGCCATGGAATGAATGACTTCAGTAGAAATCACAATTCCATCCAGAATTTTTTTGCTAGCAACAAAGCCACCCTGCTCATTAGAGATAATGGTTCTAAGAAAAATCTTGAGTCTCTCAGCAATAAGTTTTGTAATAATCTTATAAACCACATTGCACAAAGCAATCAATTAGAACTGATCAAGTCTATTCACATTTTCCTTCTTAGAAATAAGGGACAAAAAAGTAGAGTTCATGGCTTTAAGAATCTTCTTATTTTATGAGATTCTTGAACCACCTCTGGTAGATCCCGTTTTATAACCTCCCAAAACTCTTGATAAAATTCAGCTAGGAAGCCATCCGGACCAGGGGATTTTCCTTTTTTCATGTGAAAGACAATATTCTCTAAATCTTGCAGTGAAATGGGATGAAGGAGAGCCTCATTCATCTCACTAGAGACAAGGGGAGGAATACACTCCAAAATAGAGACTTCTTCCCTGGCAAGAGGAGAATCTTCCTTAAACAAAGTAGAGAAATATTGGTGGGTTTCCTGGGAGATGTCCCTCCAAGAGGAAAGTTTGTTCCCTCTAGAAGACACTAAGGAAAAAAAAATTACCTGTTCTCCTTGCCTTAACAAAGTTATGAAAGAAAGTAGTGTTCTCGTCTCCTTCCTGTAGCCACTCAGTTCTAGATTTATGTTTCCAAAATATCTCCTCTCGAACCTCCCATTCCTCCAAATCCTTGATAGCCAAAGCCTCCCTTTTACTCAACTCCAAAGTAAGTCCCTAATCATGGATCAAGCAAGTAATAGCATCCAAATGGGTATGGGCTACCTGTTTGTTATAATGCAAGTTTCCAAAACATTGCCTATTCCACCTCTTGAGTTTATATTTCACATATTGCAATTTTCTAACAAAAGAGTACATAGCCATGTCATGAGATGGTTGCCCTTCGAACCACCAATCTAAGACCAAGTCCTAAAGAGAGGGGTCTCACAACCACATGAGTTGAAACTTAAAGGAGGGCCTTTCTAAAGCCCCGAAAGAAACCATAGATATTTTGATTGGACAATGATCCAAGCCTCTCCAATCCAAGATTTTAGAGCTAGTATTCCATCTATCTCCCACCCAGTAGCAAGACACCATGAATCTATCCAGTCTCTTAGAGATTGCATCCGCTCCAATTCTCCTAATTTTCCAATTGAAGATGCAATTGTTTGGCTTCACATAAACAATATTCAATAGCTCAATATTATCATTGAGAAGTATGGAAAAAGGATCCAACCTAGCCACACCCCACTTTTCTCTTCCAAATTACCTACCACATTGAAATCCCCAACTAAAATCCAGGGGAGAAAAGGGTTTAGAGAATGAACATATCTAATATGTTCCCAGAGCTGTGATTTTCCCAAGAGAGTTGTAGGAGCATAAACATTATAAAATAGACAAATTTCACCAGATTCCAAAGAAGATGAAATCATAGAAATAGAGGAGCAACCTATAATCCACCATTGTGGGATAATCTTTCTTAGGTCCCATAAATAGGACATGCCTCTTGAACTACCATGAGCCCCAACATACTAAGAAGCTCCACCTAGCCAAATCCTAGAAACTCTACTTTCCATATCTTCCACTAACAGTTTAGTCTCTTGAATGAACACAACATTAGGAGAGTGAGAAGCTATTAAGTCTTGAACAACCTTTTTTTGGGGGATGATATTCAACCCCCTCACATTCCATGATAAGACAATCATTTCTGAGGATGAGAGAAATGGGAATCAATGGGTTTCACAAACCCAAACTCAACCAAAGTATCCCCAGTAATCCTCACCTTCTCTTGGTCTATCTTTCAGCCAATTTTTAATGGTTTCTCCATAAACCCCTTTTTAAAGGGTTTTTGTTATAGGCCTAAGGCAGGAGTAGGCTTGTTACTCTTTCCAGACTCTAAAGATCCCTTCTATGAGGGAGAAGATGAAGCCACCACATTAGCCACATCTTTTGAGACTAGAGTCTCACTAGTCTCAACCACAGTAGAAGATTTTAGCAGAAGATCTGTATCCATCTACCCATCCCTCTGATCCACTATAACTGCATTCTGCTGACTATTTCCATTATCCTCCTCCAGTGTCACTCTCAAAAGTTTAGCACCTAAAGAAAATTCAACTAGAATTCCCTCCTCCTGAACCAAAATATCTAAAGCTTCAAACTAATTAAACACCCCCCATTCTATCTATCCATCCAAGTCCTCTTCTGACCTCTTCCCTTATTCCAAGATTTGATTGGAATAAAACCATCTTTATCAGTGGTACTATCTGACACAGGAGCCTTCCCCTTATCCACCTTAGGAGTTGAACTAGAAGGAATATTAGTAGTTGCAAAAGACCTGGATCTGGGGCATTTCCTTTGAAGATGCCCATACTCATGACAAATTCTACATCTAAATGGAAATGTATCATAGTCCAACTATTGAATCTAGGAAGAGGGACCAAAGCATATTTCCATAGAATCTAGTAATGGATTATTTAAATCAACTTCAAATAGATATGGGTGTAAGAGATTACCTTTCTATCTTGAGTCTGAGTAGTAGGACCAACAGGTTTTCCAATCAAAAGACCAATGGAATGAAGAATATCATCCCACCAGAACTCCAAAGGAAGCCTTGGAAGATGAATCCAAATAGGAACTCATGAGGGGAGCTCCTCTATTGAGTTAAATCCCACATGCCAAGATTTGACAAAGATCCCAACCTGGTTAAAGAAATATGGGCCCCCTTCAAAAGCTTTATATCTATCTACCATAGAGGAAAAGATAACCAAAAAATAATTATTGGATGCCAAAACTATCTCCATATCCCCTTGAAGATTCAAAAAATTTTTGTCCCACGATTCCAGAACAGGTAATGAAAGGCAAAGACCCAAAAACTTGCAAATAAGGGCATGATTACTCTAGTATGCAATGTCATTCGCAACCAATTCTGGTTGAATAACCAAGACAGGACGTTCTTGACTTCACTCTAGACTCCCATTCACCTTCTTAATTTTTGAGACTCCTATCAATGGGACATCACCCTCTTTAGAACACTTATTCGCATTTTTATCACATGCATGCAAAGAAGGGGATGAACTTGAGGTATCCATAACCACCATGATCATCAGATTCTGAGACCCTCCAAGATGAGTCATTCCAATACCCAAGAAGTAGTAATCCCAGCCTTCTCTCAAACACTTTCACCAATAGAAATCAAATCCACACACCCCTTTAAGCAAATTTTGTAGAGTTGCCAAAAAAACCCCAGATTCAAAGGAAATACTCCTACAAAAATAAAAAAAGAGAGCTCATAGCCACAGCTAGGGCACAGAGGCCCTAGCCAAAAGAACCACACCCTCTACTCAATGTGTACACCTAGTACATCACTCCCACAACCCATGAATAGTCACCCCAATAAGTAAACAATGCACATAGAGCCAGAAAGGAAGGAGCTAGGATGCGGGTGCCCTAGCTCGACGCACTCATGTAGCACAAACTCATCATCATCACTTCAAACTATTGATCAATTGAAAATTTTATGTCACATA